>VZRX01015996.1:63696-129106 GCA_013398075.1 Notiomystis cincta | reverse complement strand
TTTTTTTTTGTGTGAATCCTTGGGAGATTCTGCTATAATAAGAGCCAGAAAAACAGAAGTTTCTTCATCTTTTTACCAGAACTTCCCTGGCTAAGGCTACCTATTGCCTTCCTACAGACAAAATGAAGAGTTATCACTTAGAGTTGTTGGAATTGTTAAAGAAATTGCAATACAAAATCAGCTAATGCAAGCTGGCAAATGGACTGTTTGGGGTTTTTTTGTTTGTTTGGGGTTTTTTTTAATATATTAATTTTTTCTGTACAGTTTTACAAACCTTATACACTTCCTCCAGCCCAGGACCATTAATATGAGTTCGAGCAACCCAACAGCAGAAGGCATCTCTCCAAGTTTCTAATGAGTTTCCAAATACCTTCAGTGTGGAGATACTCCACATTTTGAAAGCAGTTTGGCTTAGCATTAATCTAGAACAAAAAGAAACTTTCAGACAACTACATAGTCCATTTGATTCCTCAGGTTGGTGTCAATATAAAATGCCGTTCAGTGAATGAATTATATAGCCCCATAGAAGGCTATGCTCTGACAAAAGAATCAGAGCTTTTTTTTATTGGAGTGACTGGCATGATATTACTCAAGGACATATATAATTTGACTAAATCTTTCTTCAGAGTATTAGGTATTTCTGCATTATGAATGACATTATTTATTCTATTCAGAGATTAAAACAAGGCACAATACTTTGTGAAGGGTAATGGTTTCAGACTTATTTGGGAGAGCAATCTTGGGGGCAATAGATTTTCTTTATTACAAAGCTTTGGAGAAAAAGGTATTTGCTTAACTTATTATCTAGTACCTTGTCATTTGCATAATTGGTAATCCACAATTGGATCAACATACTCCTGATTTTTGGAAAAAAACCAGATTTTTTTCACTTAGAAGTCTTGCAGCAGCATTTTTCAGCACATTTTAAGAAAGTTAGAATTAAACAAAAGGAAATGTTACAATCCATAAAACCTCTAAGTCCATATACTAAGCAACATTAACACACAAGAAATTTGAAAACAGAAAACATTTGATTACAGCTGCTGAATCCAATACTCATTCTTTTTTCTCTAAGGCAATAAATCTAACCATAATACATGTTAGCATGCATACAGATTTCCAACACTACAAAAAAATTTTTATTAGTGCTAGATTAGAACAAAATCTAACAATTTAAGAATTTCTATGGGTTCATCCTTATTGTAACATATAATTTAAAAATATGATTTCTCATTTCTTGAATGTTCACTATGATTAAATACATTAATTCTCAACTTTTTAAGGTTTTTATTCTCATATCAAAATTCAAATAAACATTACATTTTGAATTTATATTTGAGATTTAAATTATATAAGTTGATAACATATGAAATCAAACCTTACATGTTTTCAAAGTGTATCTATTTCAGTAGGAACATGACTTTTTGTCAGAATACCACTCTGGCAGTAGAGTTTTCACCAAATTTGTAAAGTGTGTAAGTGGTAACATGACAAAGAAAGTCTGTTAAATGAAACGATCTTTTCTCTAGTTATGTATGAAGTATATATATTCTACTTACACATAGCAATGTTCTACATTTTATCATATTTAATTATTCACAGAAATTGACACTCTTACACCAATTTTGAATGTTAAAGAATTAGATTTCAAGTGGAGTGCACTAAATGCAGGCGATTGACTTTTCTGATAATTTATTTGTAAGGGTTGCCAAAAAATCAGCTGAAAAACACTCATAATGTCCACTTAACTGTTAGTAGTAACTACTATCAAAATTAAACTTAAAAGCCCACCCTTTTTGCATGTGTCACATTTTTTCCAAAATATCAGAAACCAGGCAAAAGAGGATCTATTTCATACTAAGCAACTTGCTCCCACAGACAATAAATCAATCTACTCCAGTAAACTGGTAAAAATGGCTCTTTAGTACTTTAAAGACTTATGACTTAAAAAGGGTAAAACCCTGGAATAACAGTGTTGTCATACAACAGACAGTAAGAAACACACTTTTATAAATCATGAGAAACTAGAGATGTACCCTGGAGTACTGGGTCCAATTCTGTTCAGCACCTTCATTCATGATCCAAATGATGAGACAGCAAACAGCAAGTTTGTAGATGTCTGTGGCAAGGGGCTGACGTGCCAGAGAGTTCTGCTCTTACCCAGGGGGGATCTTGAACCTGGAGAAAATGGCTGACAGGAACCTCATGAAGTTCAGCAAGGGAAGGAGCTAAGACCTGTACCTGTGAAGAGTAACCCCTTGTACCAGGATAAGCTACAGGCTGACTGTCTGGAAAGTTGAAGTGCAGAGTAGGACTTGGGGGTCCCGGTGCACAGGAAGTTGAACAGCAGTGCTCTCTTACAGAAAAATACCCAACAGTATCCCTTGTTGCAGAAGGAAAATATTGCCCACCAGCTCCAGGGTGGGGGTCAGTCTTGTCTCCCAAGAGAAGAGTGACACGAGAGGAAAATGCCTCACATTTCATAAGGGGAGGTTTAGACTGGATGTTAGGAAAAACTTCTTTACTGGAAGGGTTGCCAAACACGAGAATGGATTTCCCAGGGAACTGGGAGAGTCACCATCCTTGAAGGTATTTCCAAGATGCAGGGACATGGTTTAGTGGTGAACTTGGCAGCATTAGGTTAATGGCTTGACTTGACAATCTTTAGGGTCTTTTCCAGCCTACATGGTTCTGTGATTCTATCTGAACTAAAGTTCCATTGGCAACACAGAACACAACATCAATTTGCATGAAACTTTGCTTCAAAGAGTATGCAGATAGTGACAGGAACATAGGTTTGGCAAGGATAAGTTATTCAAAGGTGTATTAGAGGATTCCAGGGAAAAGTTATATATGGATATCAATAAAGGAATACAATAAAAAATCCTAAAACCCAAACCCCTAACAATTATATGTGGGAACTCCCTGGCATAATGGGACATAATCAGAACAAATGAAAATTTCCTTCATTTACCAGAGACCAGATGTTGCAACAGCTCAGTAAACCTCAGTTAGAGGGAAAATTGGCATAAATGCATCCATTTATTAGTAAGCATCAAAAATGTTAATTATGCACCACTTAATAAATTGAAGTTCCTTGAGCATTATGATTTTTGTTGAAATTAATCTTACAGTCTGAACACTAGCAGAACTTGTTCATAAAAATCCTAACGAGGCCAGCTTCGTTGAGAACACCAGCATATTGTTCCTCTTCACACAGTAGCATATTTTACCATGAAGTACTTTCTCTCAAGAATATGAGCTATTAAAGGAAACTATATCCTTTTTATTTTCAGATCTGGGTCCTCTTTCAGCATTCCTACTCATGATGCTTGTGAAGGAAATCTTGGTCAGCAAGACGATAAAAATGAAATGTCTCCAATTTTTTCTTAAACTAGACAAAGCAGGATGACTCCCAACCACTAAAGCAGCACAAGATTAAAATACTGCAGCATTAAAACATTTGTGTAATTCTTTATGTTCATGTAAGTGGATCACTTGCAAAGATTATGACTTAATTTTGTTAGGAACTGTTCTTCACCAAACTCCCTTTTGTTATTTCCTCGCTAATGAATCTTACAATGCATAGAAAATGGAATCCATAAGGGGCAAAGAGAGATATAGATCTGTAATACTCATGCTGGGATGAATTTTTCTTATGACAAAAACACTTCAAAATATATTCACTGGTGCCATAGATCCTGTGATGCTTTGCTCTCCCTTCCACGTGCCATGATCCCAACCTGAACTTTATTTCCCATAAGTCTATTTAAGTGCCAACCACCAGCGCCAGTGGCTATCATGGATGTGTCTGGTCCTTTTTGAGCTGACTCATTGTGGATTTGGAGGAGACAGATACAGCCCAAGAGCCAAGAGTTAATGTCAGCAACACACTGGCCTAACAATAATGGTGGCCAATGGTCTGACTCAAGACAAGTTTGGAAGGAATTAACATCTATAGTCAGTATGAAAATATGACTTTAAGTCAATTATTTTACCCCATAAATATCAGACAGCCCAGGGCCTGCTGAGCTTCCCTTCATGTCAGTGGGTATGTGCCAGGATCTCCCCTTGAGTAGACATGCCTCTCAAGATTACTTCTTGAGACTGAGAGGTTCCTNAGTAACCCCTTGTACCAGGATAAGCTACAGGCTGACTGTCTGGAAAGTTGAAGTGCAGAGTAGGACTTGGGGGTCCCAGTGCACAGGAAGTTGAACAGCAGTGCTCTCTTACAGAAAAATACCCAACAGTATCCCTTGTTGCAGAAGGAAAATATTGCCCACCAGCTCCAGGGTGGGGGTCAGTCTTGTCTCCCAAGAGAAGAGTGACACGAGAGGAAAATGCCTCACATTTCATAAGGGGAGGTTTAGACTGGATGTTAGGAAAAACTTCTTTACTGGAAGGGTTGCCAAACACGAGAATGGATTTCCCAGGGAACTGGGAGAGTCACCATCCTTGAAGGTATTTCCAAGATGCAGGGACATGGTTTAGTGGTGAACTTGGCAGCATTAGGTTAATGGCTTGACTTGACAATCTTTACGGTCTTTTCCAGCCTACATGGTTCTGTGATTCTATCTGAACTAAAGTTCCATTGGCAACACAGAACACAACATCAATTTGCATGAAACTTTGCTTCAAAGAGTATGCAGATAGTGACAGGAACATAGGTTTGGCAAGGATAAGTTATTCAAAGGTGTATTAGAGGATTCCAGGGAAAAGTTATATATGGATATCAATAAAGGAATACAATAAAAAATCCTAAAACCCAAACCCCTAACAATTATATGTGGGAACTCCCTGGCATAATGGGACATAATCAGAACAAATGAAAATTTCCTTCATTTACCAGAGACCAGATGTTGCAACAGCTCAGTAAACCTCAGTTAGAGGGAAAATTGGCATAAATGCATCCATTTATTAGTAAGCATCAAAAATGTTAATTATGCACCACTTAATAAATTGAAGTTCCTTGAGCATTATGATTTTTGTTGAAATTAATCTTACAGTCTGAACACTAGCAGAACTTGTTCATAAAAATCCTAACGAGGCCAGCTTCGTTGAGAACACCAGCATATTGTTCCTCTTCACACAGTAGCATATTTTACCATGAAGTACTTTCTCTCAAGAATATGAGCTATTAAAGGAAACTATATCCTTTTTATTTTCAGATCTGGGTCCTCTTTCAGCATTCCTACTCATGATGCTTGTGAAGGAAATCTTGGTCAGCAAGACGATAAAAATGAAATGTCTCCAATTTTTTCTTAAACTAGACAAAGCAGGATGACTCCCAACCACTAAAGCAGCACAAGATTAAAATACTGCAGCATTAAAACATTTGTGTAATTCTTTATGTTCATGTAAGTGGATCACTTGCAAAGATTATGACTTAATTTTGTTAGGAACTGTTCTTCACCAAACTCCCTTTTGTTATTTCCTCGCTAATGAATCTTACAATGCATAGAAAATGGAATCCATAAGGGGCAAAGAGAGATATAGATCTGTAATACTCATGCTGGGATGAATTTTTCTTATGACAAAAACACTTCAAAATATATTCACTGGTGCCATAGATCCTGTGATGCTTTGCTCTCCCTTCCACGTGCCATGATCCCAACCTGAACTTTATTTCCCATAAGTCTATTTAAGTGCCAACCACCAGCGCCAGTGGCTATCATGGATGTGTCTGGTCCTTTTTGAGCTGACTCATTGTGGATTTGGAGGAGACAGATACAGCCCAAGAGCCAAGAGTTAATGTCAGCAACACACTGGCCTAACAATAATGGTGGCCAATGGTCTGACTCAAGACAAGTTTGGAAGGAATTAACATCTATAGTCAGTATGAAAATATGACTTTAAGTCAATTATTTTACCCCATAAATATCAGACAGCCCAGGGCCTGCTGAGCTTTCCTTCATGTCAGTGGGTATGTGCCAGGATCTCCCCTTGAGTAGACATGCCTCTCAAGATTACTTGAGACTGAGAGGTTCCTTAACACAGCAAGTCCGTGGTGAGTAATTCATACTGAAATCTTTGCTGACATAAAGGATTGATTGTGCATATATAATACTTTACACATAAAACACTGACCAAGTTTGAGACTAAATCTGGATCCAGCTGCACCTGAACTCCCCTCTGAGGAGGAGTTTAAAATAGAAGGATGTCTTTTCTGAAACTCAGAACTCTGTGGGAGGGTTTCCCTGACAATTTTGTCAGACCTCATCCTCTATGCAGTAAATAATCAAGTGTACCTTTCTATCAAATCTTGTTCAACCACTGTAGCATTTACCATCAAACATTGTTAAATTGCTGGTTTATATCAATGGGCATATTGCTACTTCTCTCTTAAGAGTGAAGTGTGTCACTCCATCCACCATCCACCCCCAGAGGTCAATTTAATGATGCATAAGAAGTATATTACCCATTTTGATTTTCTTCAGTTGGAGAAAATGAACTCACTTCCAGTTAATGATTGCTGGCACTTCTATGCCTTGTAATCCCTAGCTTCAAGAAGCCATCTCATTATCTGTTATGGAACACAAATGCTTGAAAAACAGCATCTTTTATTCTTGCAGTTCATGTGCAGAATAATTCAAACAGATTCTTTAACCACTCCAGCATTACTTTAAGGAAGAACTATTATTAGTAATCCCAGGCAAGAGATGCAGGGTTTATCCCATGATTAAGTCAGATTTATTGGACAGAGGGTAAGTGACATTATAGTTTAAGAGATGAATTTTAAGTAACGTTTGTATTGAAAACTCCTGAACATAAAATAACCCCAAGGGCATAACATAAGGGGAATAATAAAAGCATATATCCACAGCAACACATATAAGCTTATTTTCTGCTGTATTGCATTATTGGTTCACTGTAACTGAAACGCTGCAAGAAATGTATCTAAGAGGAGTATTCATTAAAATATTCTATTTGCCTTCTGTGTGATACACAAATGTCACCATTACTTTCTAACTCCTTTTGTATAATCTAGATTTCCTGCTGATCTGAACTGTTTCTGAAGTGAAAAATTTTGCTGCTTCCAGTTGTTATAGACGATGTAATTCCCTGATGATGGGCATTTCACAGGTATCACAGCAGTCAATGGGAATAATTAAAATATTCTGGGGACATTTTAGCACAAAATTATTTCTTCACAAAAATCTGACATACCCTTCAAAGGCTCAAGAAAGAAACTCCTGGGCCTACTTAGGCTACCTGTGGCTAAGTGAATATCTTTTCTGTGATCTCAGTAGTCTCTGGGAATGAGGTTCATGGTAAGTCTGACATGCTTCCTTCAGAGAAGTATTACCACTGTTCAACATAAAATTTAGAAGATGAAGGAGAAGAGTCATTTAAGGTGTTTTATGCTGTAAGGGTGAGTGGTGCACCAGCACCTCAGGCTATGCAGTGAACACCAGATTCTCTGATAACAAGATTTTTTTATTAAAATCTACAATAATACAGTCATGATAGAGTGTTTGGTTGTTTCAGTCCTTTTTAGGCCAAAATTAAATATTTTACATGTTGAGGTCTCATAGGGCTACATGAATTTTTCCTGATGATCAAATTCAGGGTTATCAGATTTACAGTTTCAGCAGAAAATGCAGAGTCTCAAAACCAGAATATTTTCTGTAGCGATAGTAACTGAGCCAACACATCTTTTACTGGAAGTCTACTTTCTTGATTTTCCTTTTAAATGCCACACACTTGCAAAGCATTCAGCCCACAGTCAATGACATATCTGAGTGTAAGGCTTTGCACTATGTGAGAGCCTCAACAGGCTGACAGATCAAAGCTGTTCTAAGAATAGTTTTTGCTGGAGACTAAGCTGCATCAATTAGTTCTTTAACTTAATAGGTAACACCTGGTAAGACTTGGCCTCAAGAAGCTTGAATCTCTAGCTCCTAAATGTTCCAAATTAGGGACTGTTAAAATCTCATCCAAAATTTTGAGAGATACCTAGGCCAGCAATTCCATTATTCCCTGAACCAAAAATACTTCTTTGAGAAAAAGTGATAATTTTTTTATCAGGTACTACAGACTGAAGAAAGAAATACAGGATAGATATCCAAGAGTAAGTTTATAAAGCAAGTTGGTACTTGTTATACCCTTGACTACCAGAGATAGAACTTGTAAAATGAACCCGAGACAGATGCTTTTGAAATGTTAGGTTCAGAATCTTAACATTCTTTCAGTAATGCAAAGTAATTCTTCCTTCACTGATCATTTTCACATATGGGAATTTATCCTTGCCACAACTACAAAGCTTTTAGTACTTTATGGATGAGCACGGAGCACTACTGACACAGTTCTTGCAATGAATTATCCAGAAGAAGTCATCACAAAGTGCTCTTGGATAACGATTAATATTACATATCCTTCTTTGCCCATTTTCTTCAGGCACATTCTGTGTGGTTCTCCCAAATAGTTCACATTTATACTCATACAAAAAACTCTCAAAAACTTTTCTTAGTTCTTTAAAAGAAGTTATATTTTATCCTTTCCTGCTAAAGCTTTAAAATTTCTTAGTTCTTTCTCATGTAGGTGTCACTTGTGTTAATTTTATACATTTTCAGGCCAATTTATTGAACAAACTTTACAATAAATTTCCATTTAAGTAGTAAGCTTTGCAGCATACAGAAGATCATAACACACTGTACTGGAACACAGGAAAGGCAGAGATATTTCCTACTCAACCAGGAATAAAAACCAAAAAATCCTACCTTAATGTGGACTGTACACACTGTACCATTAGTAACCCCTTTTTCCTTTAAAAAAGGTTATTGGGTTTTCCATGCATGGATTCAACAGGTATCACCTTCTTTTTCTTCCAAATGCCTTATCCCATAAAAATGAATGCTGCAACAAGCATTTCTGTTTAGAGATTAGCAGTGTGCTGACCAAAAATCTGTGTGCATCACAGGAATGAACAGAAATAAGACTCATTTCAGGTGCTCATTTGCGATAGTGGTAGAAACTGGCCACTGAAACCCCAGCAGAGCAACCTCCTACTCCACTGCTGCTGAGAAGGGCTCTAAGAGGTGACAAATTCAGCGTAATGTCACAGCTCTGCTGAAGTCAACTGCAACTGGCCAATCAGCTGTCACACAAAATTCAGACAAAGAAACAAAGCCACAAACATAGAAAGATTCTATTAGGCATATGATCTAGATGCAGATTTATTTTAAATGTTTCCTCTGGAATTTTCCACTCGTCTTCAATCTCCTTGGAATTGTCCTTTATTGCAGTTAACGCACTTTCTCATATCCCATCCAGTATCTGAGAAATATTCCCAAGACACTGAGGCCAGTGAATATTTAATTTTAAAAGCATATTTATTCCTGTACAAGGTTACATCCAGATCCATCTAAAAGGACCATTGTGCCAAAGCCTTTTAAAATCATAACTTCCCATAATCAGCAGTGTAAGCATAAACCACTGTAATTATTAAAATTTAAAGGGATATATGAAAAATGAAATAGAAATTCTTTGAATATATTGTCAATAATTATCATAGGAACACATTTGAATATGTAGGTCACCATTGTGAAATGCTATGAACATGTTACAGGAACAACTAGCTCTCAATAAATGTAAGAGTGTTACACAGTTAACACCTATAAATCCTATCACAGAAGTTCCAAACACATAAATATACTAAAAATAATTCACAAGAAACATTTTTGTCCTGACCACTCCAATCTCCCAAAACCTACAAGAAAAAAAATGATTGTGAAGAGTTACTCAAAAAATTGGTCTAAACTTCACTCCATTATATGAAAAAATTGTGATTTTCTCATGGGGGAATGCTGAGATCTAGGTTCCTGTAAAATATCTAACCTTAAAATTATTTATTCTTTCAAGTTTATAAAACATAACAGCTTACTGAGATATTTACAGTGCAAAATATGTTTGGAATATTTCAGCTTAAAAGATTAAAATTTATTCATGAATACACCTGCTGAAAAGCATAGAATTTGGTTTGAATTTTTAAAAATAGTTCCTAGTGTGACCTTGAGATTTGGTCAGATGGACAGAGCATGGTGCTGACAATGCCAAGGTCATGGCTTTGATTCCCGTAAGGGCCATTCACTTCTTCTTTTTAATAGAAGAAAATTATAGAAAAGACCACAGCATGACAAAAAGGATGAATGCAAAAACCGCTGTTTTGCTTATGTTTTCATGGGGATTACAATTTAGGAGCCTAGGCAAAGGAAAAAATAAAGAAAAAAAAGGAAAAAAAAATCCCCCGGTGACTGCCAATCTCACCTGCACACAATCACAGCAAACAGGATGCAGTGGGCTACTTATAAATTCCCCAACCATCTTCCACAACTGGTTTTACAGAAACACAATAAGCATACATGTCTATCAGGACATCACAGTCTGCATTTGTGATTTCTTCTGCTGACCTGGATCATGAATTCTATTCATGATTTTTAATTTTATCCTTCTTCTTACAAAACTCTAACTCCATTTAATTGCAGAAGAGAGTCTAGTGCACTATAGTAAGAATCTGTATCTAAAAAAGCATTGGGCAAACACTTATGAAATCATTACAATTTCAGTTGTTTAAATACATAATTTAACATTAAATATCTTCATCCAAATTCCTGATTAAAAGTGCTGTGCCTAAAAGCTGTATCCTTTAGTATATAAGCACATTTAAGGGAAGGCTAAGAGGTCAAACTGGAACTATGTAAGGACAGAGCACTAGTTCACCTTCTTACTAAAGCACAAATTACAACTTTTGAAACACACAACCAAAGAAAACCATTTTCCAGCATAGACAAGCAATCCTCAAAGCTTTCAACTAAAATCTTACAAAGACTTTGAACAGATAATGGTAAAGACTTTGCAATAGTGAACAATCATGCTCATCCCAGTATAATAATTCAAGCATCCAATCCCATAAGCACTGGCCTATAAAGACACCTTAACTCTAGCAGAAACCTTAGACCTGTGAAGTATCTCTACTTCTCCTACAGATTCCCACAGAAAACTCATATGCCATGGACTCTGCCCTAAGGAATAGCATTCTCTGCTCACAGAAAATAGAAATTTCTCAACACATTCCTGCAAAAAAATTTCTGACATACCTGTAAGTCATGTGTAAAGTTGAATTAACATATGCATGCCATTCACAGCACATGGGGGAGTAAGTGAATATAGACTTAACAAAACTGTTAGGAAGGCATTTGAATCATCTGGGGAATTTGAAATAACTGCCTCCATGAATTTTGTTATGTTCAGGGTTAATTATGTGAAGGTAATAGAATATGCACAGAAAATTTTGCTAAAATAAATATTTTGGACTCCAAACATTATAAATCCAAATATTTACATATGTTAAAAAAAAAAAGTGTTCTTTTGTTATTCAAATCAATTTTATTTTGTTGAACTACTTTTTGTGCCATCAAAGGATGAAATGTCCGGATTTTTTCCCTTTAACTATAGAACATGACGTAAATCAGGATAGCACTGCAAAAATCTGCATAGTCTATTTCAACTGGTATTTAATACTAGTGTTTCAAGGAGGCAAAAGTTAGGGTAGACATAAAACTTGAAAAAGCAACAATATTTTTTCCATCCTTCATGTAATTTTTATTATCCAGTTTCCTTTAAATCCAGTACCATCTTTCTATAGGATACGCTGTGCTGCCAGAACTTATAAAAAGGGAAAAAAACCCTCAACTAATATTACTAACTTGTTGCATCTGAATTACTTTCTGGTTTGCTTGAATTCACTTCTGCTTGTTACACACAAAATGTTTTCAAGAGCAAGTCTTTCTACAGCACTGATGCTATGCTGAGAGTTTCTTCTTTGTCACTATAACATGCTTTGTATAATTTTAAATATGTTTGCTAATGTGATCCACCTTGCTGTTTTTCCTCCCACTGGTTTGCATTCCCCATTGCACTCAGATTTACTGATGTCTGTGTTGCTTAGGTTGGATACTTGCTCTTTTCTCATTTTTTTAATCCCTAAAACTGGTTTTGTCCAGCTTCCAAGGCAACACTCTGCTTCTGAACAACTGCTGGGCATTTACCAGTTGTTTATAGCCCTATGGCTATCACTCTCACCTGTACTTTGTAGGCTTCTGCTGTTGTCCCATAGCTGTATCCCTATGCTCTGCATTTTGCTCTAAGGCTATATATTTTTCATTATTTTATGCAGAAAAATTACTTGTTATTGTGGCCTAGTCATTAGAAGCATGTAACAGCAATTACTGTTATTCCACCCAGCAGTACAAGGCTAAACAAAAAATGAAACCAAGAGAGGTGATAGTTACCTGGTCATTACACAGCTGGTGTTACAGCTAAACAAGCTGAAAGAGGTCCATGAACAGGCCAAGCCCAGAGAAAGGCTGACAGGTCCAAAGGCTCATGCAATCAGAGTAACTGGCACCAAGCCTCTGGGCTCTCACCAGCAGTGGCACAACATAATTCCTAAACTGGACAGGAGTGCACTGTAAGTAAACAAAACCTTCTGGAAGCAGGGAAAACCCAAGCCTGTGGAGCTCATTCCTCTGCTAACAAAGTACTACACAGGTGGTGTTGCAAACGCAAAGTGTTTGTCTTTGATTCATTGTGTGTACTAGAAAAGGGGTACTGTACCAATAGCTAGATGTAAATATGCCAATGCAACAACTCTCAAAGAAGGGAGGGCAGAGGAGATAAATGTCAAGAATGAGAGGTGTTGTGTATATGTAAATTCCTCACATAATAGATATTGTTTGGATAAGGCATAGGCTCCTTTATGACAGCATGAAATCTCTCAAAGTCTCTGTCTGTTGTCCGTAGAACACAAGCAGAACCAATTAAAAGCTACCAAAGAGTGATTAGAGATCCCAAATAAAATTATCATTAGGATGTTTTTCTTTTATCTTCTGAATAATTTTCCAAGAATATTTGGTTCTCTGCACTGACAATGGATCTGGGGTAAAGAAATATGCTTAGAATAGAATTAACTTCCTAAAGTACACAAGTTACTGGGTTTGAGATTTGAGTTAGAGATTGAGTTACTGGTTTTAAGATTTGAGATTGTCAGTAATGTATTTTAACCACAGTATGGGATGAAATATTTAGTGATTTCTTTCCCCCCTTAGACATGCACGCATCAGAGAATAGCACTTAAGAGGTTAACATGTACTTGTATTGAGAAAAAAACCAAAGTATGAAAACCAAATTCTAATCCATTATTTACACAACCAGACTGCTATAAAACCAACACTTTCAGTGAAATTACATGTCATCACCTAAAACTCACAGATGGCCTGTGCCTGCTTAATATCTTTGAGCTTAGTGTGGCACTGTTGCCAATTTAGGGACTCTAAACATGGGCAAAGGGCCTAATTTAAATAGGCTACATTGTTGACTCTGAACAGGGTGCAAGGGGGAAGTTTTTTCAGCAATCAAGTACACAGATTCTCAAAATTTTGAACAATCAATACATTTTAGAACACAAAAAAATAACAGTTCATTGTCTACAAGTTACTTCTCTTAAAATCTTACCCTCTGTTAAATAATTCTCTTGCTTCTCATAATAATTAGGCCATACAGTCAATCTTTCTCATCTTTTTGAGTCTGTGGGTTTCTTGAGTCAGTAGTCCATGAGTCAGTGGTTGTCTCTCACTACCAGACTCCAGAGACCATAAAATGGCCCCTATCCCTTGCATTAAATAGGCAAGACCTTGTTTCACAATCACTTTCTTGTTCTCGATAAGTCCCTGGGCAAATTGTTAACTGTTTCTGGTTCATAACATGTCAGCATCAGTACCTTTTTCAATTCATTTCCTCAGTGCATTTATCTGCATGACTCATCATCCCTGAAATCCTCTGCGAAAATCACTATTACTTTTTCTATTGTTTAGTCTTCTGGAAGTGAATTCATTTCAAGGGAGATGTTATGTATATCATAGGCAGCAGGTCAAGCATTTGATTTCTTTTTCTTTTTTTGGTGTATAATTTTTTTATTTTTTTGTCAATGTGTTTTAAAGAACTTTTGGCCTTGTGATTCATCCAAATTAAATCTACAGGTGGAAGCACCATATCACACCCCACACCCCTCCACCATGCAATCCATGTGGGATAAATAAACACACCTTACCTGCAAATGTAATGATACTCTAATTAAAATATTAAACTAAGAAACTATCAACAATATGTTCAAAGAGTTACTTCTTATCTTTACAAGAAATTCTCCAAATTCTCAAACTATTTTTCTTAGCAATAACACTAGAAATCTCCTTTATACAAGTTTCACTGTATCCATCCTTCTGTATTGTTATAATCCCCAACCTTCCTCTCCTCAAGAACAGATGTGGATATTACTATGGTGAGTTCTCAATATCCTGAATTCTTACTGGTGTGGGCACGCTCACACAGCTCACTGTTGGCAAATAGACTTAAAAACAACATGGGTAGGATTAGAACAAGTGTACACAGTATGTGCATACAGATCAAAGGCACAAAGCTCGGGAGCGTGCTTGCCCAAAACGGATCGCATTAAATGACGTGGCTGGGAACCAATTGCCTCCAGTGGTGTTAAAGGGCAAAAACATCAGCCAGGGTAAATGATAAATAGGAAAATTCTAACACATTTTGGAAAGAAATGAAAAGTTCACCTGAGAAATATAGAAGAAACAAAATTTTGTAACAAAGGAGAGGAAGACACCTTAGAATAGGAACAGCAGCACTCATCCTGCTGGCACTATAATCTCTGCCCATGCAAAAGAGTACAACCTCCCCATGGGAGGCCATGAGCAGCTAGTATCCAGACTGTGACTCAGCATGATTAGAATTTGGGGCATTCACTTGTAGAAAGATGTTTATTAACAATTTAAAAATTCTTAGAATTCTTCCTTGTCTGTTGTACAGCATATATTAATCCCAAATGGATAAATTAAGGATAGCTGGTTAATACAAATCCATAATAAATTTACTAATTGCTTTGATTCCAGTTTAAGATTAAGCTAGATGAACTGAGACATTTTTCCCTTGTAATAGTTGGCAGACTTGTTAGGTTGATAGCGAATATTACTTCTTCCTGATCCTACGGACTAATTTTATGTACTCTAAAACATGCACTATACCTTGTTTTTGTTTTACTGGTCTGCAATTCTGTGTTACACCTTGACTTAATGTATATGACATGTTTTTCATATGTTAAATAGCTATTCTGTGTTCCTTTGTTAGTTCTGAATGGGGTTTCCCAGTTCAGCAGTGCATGTGTTTAATGGCCAGTAACTGACTAGTGATCATTTGCTCATAGCTCTTGACCTGTGGTTTCACTGTGTGCTCCCATGTTCTTTCTATCAGCCTACACCTGTATCACCGAGCTGCACTTTTATTCTATCATCATCTACAACCCATTCCATACAGAAGAATTACTTATCAGTATTACCTATTACAGCCTCCTGATGCAGTCAGGGCCCCAACACCAGCTACTTAGCAATGCCAAGTGCCTGTTCTCTATTTTTGTTTTTCTCCACTACATATAGTACCCCAGACTCTAACCCAATTGCAAATATTCAACTCTTTCAATTGTCTTTTTGTTTTTTTTTAAATAAGATTTTCCATTTTTCAAAACGGTCTTTTAGGTTTTTTACTTTCACAAAAATGTTTAATTTTAAGCACTTTATGCTGCTCTCACAGCGTGACTCCTATAAGCGGAAAACTCCATGAAGAGCTGTTTCTCCTGTTATTTCCCCATGAAGCAGTGACTGTTCCTGCCTGAGCAGCTGGATCCAGCAGCATGGCATGCACTAATCTAGGCAGCAAGGGAGCTTGCTTAAAGACTGATGAACACACTGGTTTTGGTCTGCTTTACCTACTATGCTATAATCACTTTCCATAACATCTTCTCCAGGAGAAGTCACAAATCTGGGGATTTTTGCTGCTGTGCTACTATTTATTTTTAGAGAGAGAAACATGCATAAATCATGCAAACACAAATACTCAAATTATTAACATTTTCCTACATTATTATTTTTCAGAATTTTCTCTCAGTTGAAATATTTTTGTCTTTATTTCATGACTTTTCAAATTATTTTTTAAATTTCTACTCATGTTTTTATAATGATTTTGAGTCCAGTGATATTATGCCTTTAAGCTGAGTTTGCTTTAGTTTCTCCTGGTATTGAAACATATCAAGATTTCATTACCATTTTTCCTTCTGATTTTCATGCTATTTGAAGCATTAATAATTTAGCTTTTTCAAAATATGACCTATTTTCCTAATGTAGACAAGCCTATAACATTAGTTATCTATGAAGAAAAATAAGTGAAGAAAAATCAGTTATGCAAATAGTTAGCAAATGAAAAAGAGGATTGAGTTTCTCTTCAATATGACTTTCATTTCTAAGAAGTTGTAAAAGATAAAGTATAATGAAAATATGAGGGAGAATAATGAGAGGAGCCTTTATAAAGGGAAAGGCTGCCTGAGCTGTCTACCAATATTCTTGGAGAGGTCAGCACACACAGAGATAAGCAACAGAGCAATCCATCCAAAGGGCATCTCTTTTAACAATATTTCTACAGCTGATGTTTGAAGTCTAGCACCACCATGGCATTTTAAACAAACCATAGAAGTCATGCCCTGTCTACAGATTGTTAAGCAGCATATAATTAAAATGAAGCTCCTTTTAGTTTGTCTTCTTTCCTTCTTCCTTCCTTTCCACAAGTACATGGAATGGCACTATTTATTTTGGTCATTCCTACCAAGGGACAAGGTTATTTTTATTTTAAGTTTTGTTAATTATCATTGTTAAAGAGATAGAGATGTAAATCAGTGCAAATAACTTTAAAAGTATATCAGATATCTAGTCATCAAAACTCAAGAGGATGATAAAAAAAGCTGAGGAGAAGAGAAGGGAGACTGAATTGCCACATATTCTCTCCCACACCCAAGGAAGGAAACTGATGATTCAAGAGAGAGAATTTCAATATTACCATATATTAGGAATTAAGATTATCAACTGAAGTTCAGATGCAGTCATAAAAGATAATTAGAGTTATTTAAGTTACTAGAAAACGTATAAATCCAAAACTCTAATGTGCAGAAATTCAGATCTGTGATGGTCTCGTGTTTTGAATATCGCAGTTATGATCCTCAGTCTCAAAAGAAGATAAGAAAAAAGATTTGTTATGATTATGGACTATTCATGTATAGAGAAAAGACATGACTGAAGGGTATCTGGCCACCTACCCCAAAATCGTCCATAGCCTGGTCATATCACTTTGTGGTAAATTTCTGGGTGTGTGTTTCATGGCCTGCTCTAAGTCAAGAAAAACACCACACTCACTGAAGTGACTTCAAAATTCTGTCTTGATACGGCCAATGGCCACATGATGTGCAACAGTGATTCCTGCAAAAATTTCTAGATCTCTGACAATAAATACAGTGATGCGAATTCTACCACTGACAGGGAAGTTATAAAAAACAGTGGAATGCTAAACTCTTGCAGTTGCTCACTCTCCACTATGACCCCTGTATTTGACAACATTAGAAAACAGACTTGATTAACCCAGTACAACCTTCCTCACATCAGCATAATTTTATGGAATGACTACAATCAGAAGTTTACCTAGGGCCCATACAAGAATCTAAAGTCTCAGCTATGCACAATCTCATTCTTTTCTGCAGATCACGTAATAGTCTGTTGGATAACTACAAAGAGCCATACTGACATAAGCTGTGATTTAAAGGTCAAAAACATTTGGCAAAATATTTGTTTTGCATGCTGCCGTGTGATGTTGATGCTCTAAACAGAGCTTACTAATGCCAGGTGGCCACAAATTAGCTTGAAAATTGGGACTCACAGAGGGAGTAAACACCTGAAAACCACTCACTGAGTAGTTCAACAGCAGAAATCGCAGGACTTAGATGGGTATGCACAGTTTTAAACTGGAGTATAATTATTTTATTGTGTGGCTGCCAGTCCCTTATCTTTGAAGCTTAAAATTAAAACACTGAGATAAAATAATAAAAAATACCCAGAGGGTATGCAAAAAGGATGAAAATTACCTCTGTATAGAGAATCAGGGAAAACGTATATCCTTGTCTGGAAGTATTAAAATTCTTGGATGTTTTGTTACTAGAATGTCCCACATGAGGGTGGAAGGATCACTTAGGAATGAAGACAAGAAACTGGAAGTTGTCTTAGAATTCGTATCCTTAGGATGTAGATGACTACAATCACATGAAAGACTTCAAAGCTGTCTATGCTAAATTTATTCTGGTAGGTTGACATTTGTTCAATGATTAGCCCCAGGTTCTCTACACTGAAATATAGCCACAGAAGGAAGTATAGAGTGAGCACAACAGTTCTGCCAGAGGCATCCCCTGATCTTTCTCAGTGCTTCCTGTCTCTTCAAAATGGGCTAATTAAAAAAGCAAAGGATAGGAAAGGTCTCTCCTTATCTTCTAACTTTGCCTCAAAGACAACACCACAAAGTTGTTCAGCATAAGGAGAGGCTGATACCAGTTCCCTTTGGAAGAATGCAGAGTGTTACTTTTTCTGTACTGAAATTAAAATCTCAGAATTCTTTGTCATCCATGTAGGACTCAAAAATGTTGCAGAACATCTGTCCCTTCACCCAATCCCCCAGCCCCTGCCTCTCCCCCCCTTGTGCTTAGCTTCCTCTCTGTTAGTAACTCTCTCAGATGGAGAAGTGCTGCAGAAGTACCACACCCTTTGCCAAAGGCTTTGCTGAACCTAACTCTCTTCCTTTTGAAAGCCCATAGGCAGGAAGAAAGCAGCTAAGACCTCTAGAATGATACAACATTATAATTTTTATTAAATTCTTATAACACAAGCAGTCTTCTCTCTTCCAACGCTTAACAGTCTTTTATATTGGATGGTAGAATTCTCCTTTTTGTTGTAAATCTTCAATAAAAAGTGGCCACAGACAATATTTTAGAGAATTAAACCTCTTGACTTAGTTTATATAAGATCAGATTTTTAAAAGACCTAGATACATAGAGTGGTTTTGTTTTTTCGTTAGTTTGTTCATTTTCATAACACATAGAAAGGGACAAAAGTATTGTAAACATATAAGACATAATCATCCAAAAGATTTTTCCACCGTTTTTATTTAAGATACTCTTAGAAGAACATCCTTTAATATTTTATCTAGGAAAAAAAAAATACACTACAACAGTAATGTCCATTTAGAGTTTCTGTTAATAACAATACTCATGTTCCTTTTTCCAGATCTTTCCAGATACTTCTGCATACTAAAAGTAACCATGTGAACATGTTATTTTAAATGAGAGGAGTGGACACAAGACTCAGGTTTTTGAAAGGGTACTTGAGAGCTACACTCAGTGGCATTCAGAACTCCGGTTTCCTATACACATATATAAGTAAATTATAAGTAAAATATAAGTTATTATTAATTCACTAACAAATGAGAAAGGCACATCACTGTAGTACCTCAAGATCTTGGCAATAAAACCTACATTTCCTTAGTATTTTCTTTTCCCTACTCACTGCCTGGAGAGATAACAAAATTAATCTAAATTTTGCATAGTCTTTATTTTCCCTACCCCATCACAAAATCCTGCTTCTGCTGTTGTCTTATATTCTCCTGGGAACAAAAGAGAAAAGCTCCAGTAACCAATTTATTAATTAATTTCTGGTGAAATATCATCTTTGAATTTTTTGACCTTGTCTGTCTTATATTTCATAGTTTATATTGTTTAACCATTCAGTTTCCTTACAGCACAAAAATTATCAAATCATCCTGATTGCAGATGACATGTTATATAAAAAGGTTTTAAACTGGAAGAGCTGGTTTAAAGAGCCAGCTTCTGCAGCAAGGCCTGCCACAGAGCTGTGATTTGGCAGGTAGAGAGAAATGGAAAGCAAGGAGCCAAGAACAGACCTAGTTCTCATCACAGGTACGTTACTTTGCTTCCTATCTTTTACACAAATGCAAATTCCTCCAAGCGAGGACTCTTTTACATTTTTAACTGGATTTGAATGTAAAAAAACCCAGTTTTTACAGGACAGAACTGCAGTTTTTCCTCATTCCAGATGCTTTTCACCAAAAAAAGAGAATAATCATAAAGATTGTAAAAATACTTGAAGAAATGGTATCAGGTCTAATACAGTAGAAGACTGAGAGAGAAAAATAGCAGTGATATACATTCATGAAATCCATTCCTATTCAACATGTCATTTAAATTTCTTCTTAAATTTTGTTCTAAATTGGGTATTATAATATAACTAAGTATCAGCAGTGTGCCATGACTACCCTGCTGTAACCCATAAGAAAAATATTTGAAATTTTTGTCTGTTTTAAATTTACTTTAATTTTATACTTTGAGAAGATTAAGAAAGAGAAAATTCAAATCAAAATTTCAGAAAAAATATAAAGGTAGTGCTATTAATATGATGAAGAAAATAAAATGGAGTTTTAGAGCTCTGCAATTTTTATCACCGTTACTTTCATACTTTTGTTTCATTTATATTCCAAGACCTAGACACAGAACTGACACTGTTTCACCCTGTTATCAAAGAAAAGCTATATTCCATTAGGAAACTGTTCAACATTTTATGGAATTAAGCTCTATATTTATAACAAATGTCTCCAGTTATACACTACTAATATAACGGTACTCCAAAACTCTCTCGAAGCATGATACCAGTAATGTATTTTCTCCTGGAAAAACTGATGAATTAAATGTGAGGCTATAAACAGAAATTACATTAATCCATCTTGTAGCTCACAGTAATGTAAATTTCCGAACCTTCTCGTTCGTATTGCTACAAACATGTCATTAATCTGTTACGCCCTGAACTTCTGTTCTTTATGCGGCATAAGAGCAGTGGAGTAGATAAACTATGGGCAGTGTATCAAGAAGAAGGAGCAAATTATAGTTTTGACACTTACTAAGTGATTTCCCCATTTTCTTTCTATGTATTTCTTCTGCAAGTTATCGCTTAGGTACTAACACTTCCATTAAACTTTCAAATGGGCTTTCTCTCTGTATAGAACTTGTGGAAATGAAATAAATGGTCTGTTTCTTTGTTCAGAGTGGCTGCACGAAAGTGCTGTCCCTGTTTTAAATTCTAGAAGAGGAACTTCTCCAACATCTCTTCTCCCTAATGCTATAATCACAAGACTGCTGCAAAGAGTAAAATAATATGTATTTACAGAGATTTATCTGAATAATAACAAAATTTATAAGAAAGCCTCGTGACAAAATCACTAAAAAGGTTATTAGACTTTGCATTGCATTTTGTTATCATTTAATCTCTGACAAGTAAATGTTAAAATAATATGTCATGTGACTATCTATTGGGTTTGCATGGGCAAGCTTTGGAAGCAGAGGGAGGACTACAAGGGTGCCTTCTGTGAGAAGCTGTCAGAAGCTTCCTCCATGTACAGCAAAGGCAAACCCTGGCAGCTCCAAAGACTGATGTGCCACTGGCCAAGGCTGGGCCAATTAGAAAAGTTGGTAACACCTCTGTGATAACAGATATAAGGAAAAAAAATAGTTATTGCACAGTTGTAATTCCAGACAGAGAATAGCAGGATGAGAATATGTGAGAGGAACAACTCTGCAGACACCAAGGTCAGTGGAGAAGGAGGGACAGGAAGTCCTCCAGGTGCCAGAGCTGAGATTCCCCTTCAGCCCTCTGTACAGACCATGGGGAAGCAGCTGCCCCTGCAGCCGATGGAGAACCATGGGAATGCAGAGATTCACCCACAGCCTGTGGAGGAGACCCACACCAGAGCAGGTGGATGCCTGAGAGGAGGCTGTGGCCCTTTGGGAGGCCTGTGGAGAGAAAAATCTGAGCCACAGCAGCCTGTACCTGAAAGTCTGCACACCGTGGAAGTATGACCTACTCTTTCCAATAAAGTGAAAGATTTTCAACAACTTTCTCTTTACAAGTATGTCTAGTAATTTATTGTAAATAATAATGGAAGGCAGCTGTAATACTTTGAATATCACTTTATTTCCTCAGCAATATAATATACTCTATCATTCCTATGTTTTAGACTCACCAAAGAGAGAAAATATTCACAATCTCGTGCTATTGCCTCTGCTAGTGCCATACTCTGCTTTCCTAGGAGATGTTTATGTACCTGATTTAATACCGTTTAAAGTCTCCTTATAGCTCTTGTTCAATTATTTTTTTCCAGAAATATTTGATAGTCATATATTTTTATTGGCAAATTAACTATTTTTTTTTCCTGAACTCAATTATTCTAAATTTTCATCTCTTTAATTTCTTTCCTGATATACTTGAATTTCTTACCTGCCTCATAATATCACAGCTGTTAGACTTCTGATCCTTTTTCTCTGTACTCTTTGAATAACATCACACTCTAATCTCATCAAATCTAACATTCACTCTTGAAATTTCATTTCAGTTTTTTCCTAACAAACCCTTCTTCACCCTTCCAATTTTCCTGCTCTTTTCTGAAATTTCTTTGGCAGTTCTCATCAGAAAATTCCAGATGTTCTATGGCAGAAAATGTTGCTAGTCTGAAATTCTTGCTCTTAACATGATCTGGCAACTACAGGGGAAATATTTTTTAAATATTCCTTTCACAGGCTAGCATAAATTTTGTCAGAAAAATGTGTTAGGTTTTATCCATATTGCCATCATTCAATCTAGAAGAGGAAATAAAAGTTCAATTTAAATTCTTGATTCGTATTTCAAATGTACTTTCTTTCTAAGAGTAAAATCCATTCCGGTTTTCATGGTCCACATAATCTATTGTCAGATGTAAAAGACACTGAGAGATAGTTTGAAAAAAAAAAGAGAGAGATAAGTATGTGTATTCTACAAATTTTTCATCTCACAAAGCTAATTGAATCTGACAACTTCATTAAAAAATATTTTTATTTGGGTTGGGGGGAGTATTTGGGGTTTTTTCTTAACTGTTTGCAACATTACATGAGATAATTAATTGGCAGTATTCTCCATGGTGTAAGGCCTGATTTAGAAACAATTATGCAAGGTGATATATCCATTCTTGTCAATAGCTGGATTAATGAGAAATCTCTGAAACAATAGAATATTTTTTACCTCTTTTTTCTTTTAAAGATGTTGCCTGATATTTAATGATCCAATCACTTAAAAAGAGAAGAAATGAAAAGTCTTACTTGGGTTTTAGAAATGTTCATTTCATACAAATTAGTTCTCTGCAAAACACTGCCGATCTAGCACATGCAAGACTTATGTGGTATCAATCTGCATCAGTCTGAAGATCTGGACATTCTCCTGTACTGGTTGGGTAATTCACAATTTACTCATTTGTGCAAAGAGTCTCATGTAAAACCACGTTCACTGACTAATTTCTCTGCCTCAAAATAACATAAGTCTTGAAAAAATCACTTGGAAGTTTTGCTCTGCTGTGTCTCCAATGAATTCCTGTTCAATACGTTCTTATTTGTCAAGTATGCTTTTGAATTTGAAATATGGCTCAGATATTATATTGTTCCCTAAAATTCCTGTTTCACCCACTGAAAGTAAAAGAAAATAATGGAAAATTATTAAGACAGAGCTACTTATCTCAAAGAATCTAGTAGAGCCTTAATAAAGTATTATTTTCCTATAATAAAGTCTGGCCAATTGACTTGTATTTTAAAAGCAAATCTCCAAAATTTTAATTGAACTTCCTCATGGCAGTAGCCTTGAACTCTAAGAGAATTTTTCAGGATTTTATTCTCTTTGCTCTGTAAAACATTTTTCTGTTCAATATAACCGCTCAAAGATCCAACGTTAAGTTCCATTTTATTTTCAGTTGCTTTGAATATTAGAATGGATAATCAGCATCCTGATAAAATGTGGCAGGCATTCCACACTTAAAAGCTCAGGGTAACATGGAATCAGTAAAACATTCTGTCCTTAAGTTAATCAGTGCTTATAGGAGTGGATTTTGTAGCTTCCTTCCCAGTATGAAATCTGTACCAAAAAAAGGCTGTTACTGGGCTCAGAACTCTGGAGCTTCTGCTAAAGCAGTAGGGCCTCTCGTATGCCAATGGTCCCAGCCAAACCGGTAATGTACTGACCAATCTGGCAGCTGTCACACAGATCTGAATCAAATGAAAACATGCACCACAAGGTGAATCCCAAAGTAGACCTTAATTATTTCTAGCACCATTGATTAGGACAGCCTGACAGGAGTGTTAATTACACACTAGGTTTCTCGAAATTAATGTTTGACATTCTACGTCAAGTCTCTTGCCACATGCTGAATTTTTGAGATATGCAACCATTTCATCTTAGCCATTTTTTTGAGAAAAGAACAAAAAAACATAATGCTGCACATGTTATTTTATTGTTTTTTCTCCCTGAATCTCTATCCATTAGCTCAGCAGTTCATCTGTTTGCAATCCAATGTCTACATTTGATGTATCAAGCTGCATGACCTTGGGTCAGATTTACTAAAATTCTTAGGCTTTGAAAAAGAGCACATAAGAAACTGCATAACCTAGAGTCATGCCAGATAAGAAAAGTCAAACAGGGATGAGTAATAGCTTAGGGATTCAGGAGGAAAATTACAGGTATAAAAGAGCAGACAATGGTAAATAAAACAAACAAAAAGAAACAGAAACAGTGAAACTACAATGCTGAGCACTGATTGACATTGAACACTGGTCCATTTCAGGGAGCAACACAGGCCAATTCTTCCTAATCTAAGACTGACTGGACAGCAAAGACTCATCATGAGCATATTAATGAGCACATTAACCAGGCAAAGCTGTAGGAACTCATTAGCTCTATCTGCTCTATGAGAGGCCAATACATAATTGCTTGTTCTCTTCAGCTGTATATATCTTGTTTACAGAATTTCCTCCATAGGGTAAAAGTTGCCAAATCTAAAATAACCAAAAGAGGGAAGGTTGCACTGCAGCAGACTCTTGCTTTGGAAAAAGCTCACTAAATCAGAAAATATGACATTTTTCTGTTTTTCCCACTTCTAATCAAAAGTCACGGGGCATATTTTGAACACATTTTTTACATTACTGAATATACAAAATAACAGAAACTTGATAGCACTGGTAAAAGACCCACAGATGTCATAGAGATCATCACAGAGTCCTAATGCTATCTGTAGTACATTTGTGCCATTCTCACATTCTAAAAATCTCACACGTTTTTCCAGCCTTTGGGAATCTGTGTATGGCCAGACTGAGATCCCAGCAGAATGTCCGAATATGTTGTCTATAGCTTTTGGCTACTGGGTGTAAAATTATTCTTTGATCATGTATTTGAAGATTGCCATCAATGTGCTTAAATAACAAGTTGAGTGGAATGTGACAGCTCCTGACTTGAACATCTTGTGCTCTGATGTTTACACTATTGTAACATTATTGTTTTCAACCTATACATCCCAAAATAAAACCTAAAGCAAACAGAAAAAAAAATCCAACAATGTTTAGACTTCTCTCTTTTAATGTGGTCATTTCTTCTTTTTATATTTAAAGTTTAGGAAGGTTTTGATGATGCAAGAAATAATGAAAGAAAAAGTGGGAAAGCCTTTGTTGTTCTAGAGGTTCTGTGTTACTCTGAATCATCAAAGAGTGCACTTCAATGTTAATAATTTTAAAAGGAGCTCAATAATCTTGTGCACATCCCTGCTATATTATTACAATCTGCACCCTGTTTAAAGTTTAATTTTAAAAATAATTGTCCCTTATTAAAATCTCCCACATTACATTACTGCTGGTCATGCAGAAAATTACTTTGCTTCAGGAGACAAAAACATCCAATAAAATAATTTCTGTCCTACAGATGAAAGAAAATTAGTATAATCACAGTGCAAAATCTTGGAAGGGCTTTGTTTACTAAACTGAGCATCAAGAAGAGGACTTAGTGCTTGTGACTCTCATGCATTTTCACTACTTTCTTGAAACTAAGAAGTGATCTACCAGGTCCTCTGGCATTGTCTATTTAGCATGGTCTGAATGAAATGGAAAACAAACATTTATAAGTAAGAGAACTACCAAAACTCTTGGAAAAGTGAATGCAAGGGTCCCATTTACAAGAAGAATTTCCTATACTTACATTTATGCATTTTTTTCAGAACATAGTGAGTTGACAATAGAGACAGAATTGGACAAAATCAGGTTTGCATTTTTTCTCTTTTCTTCCTACAGGTTTGATCAAAAGAAGAAAGAGCAGGAAACACACCTCAGGGCAGAAAATGAAAATTATAAAGTTAAACTTGCAAATTTTTAATAATGTATTAATATGAGAATCTTTTTTGTAGTGCTAGTAATAGATGCCACAGTAGAAGAACTAATATGACTTAAATAAACTGAAAATGAGAATACTATTACGTAAGAGACTTGTTTATTTTATCCAAGAGAAAGTAATTGTTATTATGTCAAGGCTGAATTTTCCTTTTATTCTTATTTATCCTTATCCTATTCTCCCATATAAAGGCTGGACTTCTCCAGTACCTATCCCTCCTCTACACTCACCTACTTCAGAGGCTGGAGGAGAATTTGGTTGTAACTATGGAAGCCTTAGTGAACAAAGATCCTATGTATTCTATGAGAGATGCCTGATTTGGACACATATGTTTGTGCTGTGAAATGACTAAACAAACCATGTACCAAGCAGCAGCAGTGAGGCTGCTCCACGAGGGCTGCTGCACCGGGAGCAGCAGATGCTGACAGCACAAGGCATGGTCTCCCTAGCAGGACTCAAGCAGGGCTGGGCTGGGGATGGGGATCCACTGGATGGCAATCCCAGGCAAGGCAAGAGGATGAGTCAGGGCTGGGGACCACTCAGAGAGTTTGCTCAGAAAGAGCAGAAGTTTAGACTGAACACAGGGATAACTCAGCACAGAGTGGGATGAGGTGTCCCAGCTTGACAAACCTGAGCCCAAACAGGACTCCTGGACCTGGCAGAGGGCACCTGGGTAGAGACCCCAGTGAGGCCGGTCAGGGCAAGGAAGGTCTGTTGGTGGAACTGGATTGTGACACCAGTAGAATGAGCTGCCTAGGATGGATGTGCTGGAATTGAGACCTCACACACAGTTCTCAGGATATGTTTTCTTCAGCTAATTTGGTTTAAGAACCATGAGGGCAATATTGCAAGACCACGCCTATTTGACATTTTTGTCAAGCCTTTGGACAAAGTGTCAGAGCTCATTCTCAAAGATTACAGATGCTACAAATACAAGGAAACTGGTCAGTAGCTCTCGAGTGAAGGGGTACTGTTCATGCATATCTAATCACTCTGGAGGAATAGATCAACAGGAAATATAAGAAATTTGGCAAGAACAAATGCAAGTGCTGCCCCTGCACATGAGGCACCTATGCAAGGACACAGGTAGGCACTCATCTGGATGGGAGCCATGTATAAAATACTTACCAAGTCTTGTGGGTTTGTTTTGTTTTGCTTTGTTTTTAATCCCCATAGCTTCATCTTAATGAAAAATAAGAAGTACATCAGCTTCCTGATGATTCATGAAAAGATATAATATATACAATGTAGACTGATGAACAGATAGAAAAAGTCCATTGACTTCTATGAAAGTTCAACACAAGGTCTTAGCCACTGACAATATAGTGAATTTCTCAAGCCTTGGAATAAACTTAATTGCAGAAAGTACAAATACTCCTTCACGAAGGATTTGGAAAGAATTTCAGATTTTATGGTTTGTTTAACTCCAACTTTTCCTTTATCTCAGCACTTTTAGCCTTTTTGTGTCCATTGCTGCTAACTAATGGAAAACCACTGGTGAATTATGGGTTGACTGCACAGAGGTGATATGTGAGAAAGCAAGGTACCTACCTACTTTGATTAACAGGCTAAGCTAATTTGTATCAAACTGCCTTTTAGATGTATTACTGCTTCCAAACATGCATACTGAAAGGGTGAGACCATTAAATAGATTATTACACAAAGGTAAGTTGTAGTAACCCCTCTAAGACATTTAAGTATAGGATTGGCAATAAAACGTAATGATAAATTATAGTTTTAATAGATCTTGAAGAATATGTTCCAATAAAATTTTAGGGGTTCAATAAAATGTGATACCTAACCCTCAGTAAAATACTGCTAGACTTTCTGGATTAGTGCATAATGGTAGAAGGGTTTAGTAATTTCAAGGGAAAGTTAATATTTTATATGAATATTTAAATACTTGACACATTATTAGAGAGATGGAGACCAAAATCTCATATTACTAAGTGACTGCTTAGTTGATTCCATTAGAATTTTACTCATTTGTGTTGCTTCTAAAAGTCATTCCTAATTTGATCCATGCTAGAAGTCTAAACCAATCTTTAAGAAAAAAGTCACCATTCATCTATGTGTTTTTCATCATTTATCTCACACTTATATTTGCTACTTAGTCAGAATGATTACCTATTAAGAGATCAGTTAATCTCTCCTGGTCAGTGAACATTTGTCCTTACAGTGATCAGCAAGTGATAATTTATCATCACACAGTAGGGCATTTCTATACTGGATAATAAGGTACATATTTATTCTTGCTCAAAATTATGTTCAGGACTGCACAAATTAGTAAAAAACATTCTAAAAGAAAATCATATTTCCCACAAATGAGACCCATAAACAGCAGACTTTATTTTTTTTTCATTTACAAAACCCCCCACAGTATTTTTAAAGATATTAAGGATTTTTAATTAAAAAGTATAAATTAGCATAATAAGTGTCTTAGTAGGTAACTACTTCTTAGTGACTAACTATAGTTGCCAAAGTTGCAATTCACATTGTTATTTTGTGATGGAAGTTATAAATCCACATTATTTCCAATGGAATTAATATTGATTGTACTTGGCCATATTAGTACATTCCTGTAATTACAGTCACTGCTCATACAGTATAAGTAATTGGTCTAGCAAGGCTTCCAAAATACATCCTAGCAAGTAAAAAAGAGTTAGATTTTTGTGAAACATGGTCAAGCTCCTAATACACTAAGTTGAAACAAGAACTAGCTCTTAGCAGCAGCAGCAGAATGACTTACATTTTTAGATAGGTCAAAATTTTAAAAGCACTCCACACCAATGAGGCCAAAGGCAAAAACTTTCATGTTTTCTACGAATCAAAATCCCTACAGATGCAGAAACATATGTTCCTTGTCAGATCAAACAGATGTTTCCAAAACTGGCCTTAGTTTTATCAGTGTGTTGCTGGTCAGCACTAAGAAGCAGTGAAGAACCTAGTAAAACTCACATTATTTTTAGTCAGAGAGGGTAACAGTTCTGCCAAATCCATCCCTGAAGGTCACAAAAACTCTGAGTAAGAAGGAATTTCCTGAGTAGTCCTGAATGGAAGCCTTTTTTGAAATAAGTAAATGGGGGTAACATGACTTCAAAAACCTCATATAAGATTTTCAGAATTTGCCTGCCAAACTCTGTGGTAAATACTTCTATCAAATTTTTCATCAAAATTATAATTCTATTATGACATGTTCCATAAATGTCTAAGTGAGAGACAGGAATTTCCATTCTCTCCACAGATTAAAATTGTCTATACTTAAAAAAATTTATATTAAAGGATATTAAGTACTGACTTTCTACTAATGTAATCTGAGCTATGCAGAACCCCCAGACATCTTTTAAAGATGTTTTATGTAGAAAAGAAAAGGAGGGGAGAATTATGGAAAGGAACTCTGTGTTACTGATTGACAAATAAATGAGCAAATCTGCCTATGAATTCCCTGAATAATTGCCTTAGAGAAACCTAGGAACAAGGCTGTGGAAAACAATTAATTTAACTATTTTTGCGCTTTTTTTCTATTGATTTTTTAACATTTGCAAAATATATAAACAGTTAATCAGTCTGTGAGTCTTCTTAATTATTCCAAGTTATCCATATGTTTCCTCCATTTTTCGTATAGAACAGAAACTTCCTGCATAGCAGAGCCTGTGTTGAAGAGCTGAAAAATATTCCAAAACATTTGAAACCCATGCCAAAAGAGTAAAACTATGTAACACTGGAGAAGTTAACTTTGCACTTAAGTGTACTCAGAAAATTGATACAGTATGTGATGCTATCTGGTTTTCCATTTAAAATTAAGAGCCTCGAGCTGTAGATCATCAAAACTCATTTTCCAGAAAACGAACAAAATATAGTTTGACAGATTGATTCTTGTTAACAGTGGAAAGGTATTGAACATACTGACCTGAATTGATTTCAGGTTTTTTTGTTTCTTATAATAAGAACTAGATCATCACTTTTTATCACCTGACATATGGATATCAGAAGATTTATGCAATTTGACAATGTCGAAGAGTGTAACCAGCAGAATGCAGAATTTCTGTCTCAAGCTGAATTTTTAAAAAATAAATATGTAAATAATGATAAGTTACAAAAGAAATTAGCAGGAAAGGAAAACTATTCTCTTGGAGGAAAAAAATAATGTGTGAATGGCCTTGGTCCATTGATCCAGCCTGACCTGATGAGTCTTCCTATCCTCTGCCCTAGGTTACACCAAGTATCACTATCACCTTTTCTGTGCTCTGCCTCAGCTGACTAGTTTTCAGTTTTATTCTCATCTCTGCTAGTCACTAGACAAACAAACTAAAGTATCATGTTTACCAGTAGGTCAATGAAAATCATCAGTACTATCAGTGTTTCTGCAGTTCACAGCATCTTTTCCCTCAATAAACCCTGCAATGCAGGGACTGAAAGGATTGTGTTATTGCCTCAAAAAGGGTACAATGCGGGTAATTAATGGGTATTGATTACATCTCCCACTATACTTTCCCAGAGGCAAACCATTGTACAAGTAATTCTTCATTCTTTAAAATACCACCAGAAAATATTAGTTGCTTTTATCATATTAGTAAATCTATCAGGCTGCTAATATGCATGTTAAAGTCTGCATAGGGTACATGAATAGTATTAAGTTCAAACTGATTCTAGTTACTTAAACATAATATTTGATGGAAGCAACTTTAAAAAAAAAAAAATTAATATTCACTTTGTTAGCACAAATGAAGACATTCCCTGAAGTAAATTGTTTTAAGGAACTAAGTATAGGAAGGTGATTTCTTAAAAATGAGTCATTAACTGATCATTTAAAATTGATTGCAATATCACTTGCTACCTTATGGACATAGATACATTATGTAGTTCTTGTAAGATTTTAAAACCAAATAGTTAAAGTCAGACAAATACTTCTGTAGGAGTTCAAGCTTAAAAATACCCCATCTGGATTTATGTTTCCATCTAAAGTGAATTCAGTATATTTTTAATAGAAACTACAATGTGTAGGTTTCATGTAATAATTTGTTCTAATTAAAATGACAGGAAAGTTTTTGTTCAAGGTTCTAGCATAGGGAAAACACCCTGCAGAAGGAAGCACTACTTCTAGAAACTTAGATTATAAATTTATCTTCTCTGATCTGTAACAGTCTGCTTCTAAAAATAGAACCACATTAAAATAAATAAGATTTCCCAACATTTAAGTAGGATTAATTCAGCTAAATAAAATATGTATCCTTATCTGGCAACTTCTAATATTGCTCACATAAAAACTCATGTATATTTTCTTATGCAAAATAACATGTATATAGCAATGGCTCCCTTAAAATCATTTGCCTCCCACTGACTTTCTGTGCAGCAATATAATCAAAGTTTAAGGGAAAAATAATTTAGGTAAAACCAAAATGATCTGAAGCTACAGCAATACAAAATTTCTGCTTTGTAAAACGAGAGATGGGAGAAAAAAGATGAAGGAATTCAAACTAATTAGTCTACTTAAAGGTTAGGTACACTGCTTAGAGCAATGATAAAATTGTGGCTCTTAGGTTAGCAAACACGGTTGTCATAGCTGTTTAATACTTTTTCTCTTTCTTACTCTGAGAAATGGGAACAATAAATACTGAACTGTCATATTGGCAGAGATAAGACAATAAAAACCTCTCAGCAATATCCAGTTATTATTACAAAAAGAGCAAGAGAACAAAGGCTGTTTTAACCTTCTAAAATGTAATGCAACTACAAACTCTGTTCTAAGTGTAATAGGTATGTTTAAATTCCCCAAGGAGAAATATGTTGTAAAAGAAGCTCACTGCCCTCCACTGAGACCACAAAGGATTTCTGTTGTGGAGGTACCACTGACCCAGCCTTAGGCCAAGGACATGTTGCACGCCTTGATTACAACTGAACTTCATTATTTCCTTCAGCTACCTGTGGACACAATAGGAGAGCTTCTTACATGTGCACCTCTCAGATTAATTCAATGTTTTCAATGTGGTTATATCTGGGAGAATTCATCAGCTCTTTAGGAATAACAGAAGTGAAAACAAACAAAAAAAATGGCAGTCTAAGGTATCTGTTAAATAGAGATTTAGTTCTGAAAAGCCAGTGAAATATCTTTTTTAACCTTCTCCAAATACATGTCTACTGAACATATGAGAATATCTTCCCACCAGATGAAGTCAGAAGTCACAATTATAATTTAACTGAAGAGAGCAGAAATGCCTGAGGATATTGTCAATATCCAAAGGAACTTAAATCAGCAAGAAGTGTGTTAAATAAAATCTCTATACTTTTACACAGATTTAAAGGGAAAAATAAACCTAGCTGGGAAAGGAAGGGGATTGTCCCGCTCTGCTCTGCGGTGGCCTCACCTCCTATGTCTGTGTGAAGTTTTGCATGCCACAATACAAAAAAACCATTAAGCTATGGGAGAACATCCAATGGAGGGCTATGACAATGGTGAATGGCCTTGAAGAGAACTAGCATGAGGAGCAGCTGAGGTCACTTGGTCTGTTCAGCCTTGAGAAGAAGAGAGTGAGGGGAGACCTCATTGGAGTCTGCAACTTCCTCATGAGGGGAAGAGGAGGGGCAAGCACTGATCTCTTCTCTGTGGTGACCAGGGACAGGGCTGAGGAAATGGCCTGAGTCAGGAGAGGTTTAGTTGGTTGTTCTTCCAGTTGGTTGGCTGATTACTGGAATAGGTTCCCCAGGGAAGTGGTCCCAGCCCCAAGCTTGACAGGATTCAAGAAAGGTTTGGGCAATGCTCACATGCACCTGGGTGTGACTCTCAGGGATGGTCTCAGTTCAGGTTATTCACTGAAAATAATGCCGTGGATGGTCTCTGGGTTGAGATTGTCAGCAAGGTATATCTATGTGTACTAAGGAAGACCGTTTCCTTCAGGGAGAAAATTTTTGCTGCCAAAGCAGAAGGGGATACCTCAGAACAGCTCACACAGAGCTCATCTTTCTTTAATCCATCAAGTTCCTGCTGCCAGGTACTCTAAGCCAACAAATTTTTTCACTCAGTGTATAGCAATGTCTCTACACCTAATATATGAAGAGAATTATTATTAATGAGATTATTATGCTTAGCAGTTCTCATACAACACACTGATCATTTAATTCACTCTAAAAAGAGAAAGAGTAAGCTATAGAACTGTCAAAATATGTGCCATGCCTGCTGAATTGATGAAGTACTGAATAAAGAAGGAACCTGCCTCTGAATCTTTATCAGGTTGTATTTTCTAATAAAGTATGACACAGGATGTAAGACTCTTCTCTGTGCTGTTTCTCTGAAGCAGTCGCAGCACTAAAAATTGGTTCAAACCTAGTAAACACTGTTCAGGAGTAGTAATGGACCAGACCTGGAGCAGAATAGAGTAATGTCCCAGGAATGTCATTAGTTTATGTTTGTATCTCAGATCCATGGTAAGAGGGCAAAAGGGAGAAGTTAGGGATTTTATAATTCACCCTGTTTTCACATTTCCTTCTCTTCCTAGGCAAGAAAATATCAAAGAAGCACGCTAAAGGGAGTATGTCACGGATTAGTCTACCTTGGTTTTACAAGGCAGAGTAGCTACTTGACTGTTGGTTGGGAAGTCTCACTGCATGACAGCACTGCAATGAAGATTAGCTCTTTCCACAAGTCTGAAGACAAAAACAATGTAAGGAAGCCACCAGAGAGACAATGACTAGAAGGATTCAGGTAGGCAGGGCGGGTGAGTAATGCTATCTCCAAAGAGAGTAGGTGCTAAGACAAGTGCTTCAGACTCCCTTGCCTCTGACATTCAGCTGGGAATCACAGTAAATTTAATCCTAGTGTTTTGTAGTGACATAAAAACCTGTAAATCTAATGCGGCCATGGAAAAATATGATACTTAAATATCTTGAGTGTCTCAGCAAATTGCAGAGTAGATTTGTGTGACTTAAAGGGAAAACATCAAACAGCATCACCAGAAATGTGAATAGAAACAAGAGTACCAACTGCAACCTGATCTGATTTCTAAACCACACCATGGTGTTATTTATATAAACTTCAATTGATTTTTGGCAAAAAACATATGAGAGCACAAAGAAATGCCCAGTCTCATAAACACTGACATTGGCCAGATCTACTGTGGGCTAATGACTGATCTCCAGACTGCTACATTTACCATATGGTAGCCTACATAGTAGATACAAGCACGCCATTTAACTTTGGCATTGCAAATATGAAGTTTTGAAGTATATAAACTCTGAGGGGGAAAAAAAAGATAATAATGTGAAACATTCTCAGCTTTCTATCTCAAGATGTTCTGTGTATTTTAGACAGTAGATTATTTGTAAAGTTTGTAAAACAAAGTTTTGAGATATACATATACATGCACATACATAAAAATTTAGATTTACTGCAGCTTTAACAACTCTCAAACAGTAATCTGTGTAAGTGTCTAATATTATACTCTCTCTTCTCTTTTAGACAATTATTCTTCCTTAAAGTACCTAGAGTGTGTGTTTGTAAATGGTATATTTAGCCATAAAATTTGCTGAATTATTTTAGCATTACTTTATGCTCTTACACACTTCAGTAGCTTTAATGTATCCTAGTTTTACAGAGCTGTGTTCCTTCTTAAATGTATTTTTTTCTTTTTGCAAAACCATAAGATCTTTTAATAGATCTGAGAGTATTTTATGTATCAACAGCTAGATTTTAAAATATTTTTCTAAGCATTCTATTTCAGTGAGACCTTCAAAATCAGTCATTTTTTTTCCAGATAGATCTCTCAAAAATTGTTTTATTTATACATTATTTTATATCTCATTCAGTCAAGTTCAAACTCGTATAGTGCTTTGTTTCACATTGCATCACAAGTTTATTTATTGTGACCTTATATTTTGCTAACACTTCACTTATCACCAGTATCTTCAAATACTGTATTCTGTGCATATCTTTTGCTGGCCTGTGTAGTTTTAAAAATGTTTGGTTTATCTGTGCTTAATCCTAAAATACTTACTTTAGCTTTTTACCTGAAAATGGGTACTAAAACTACATTTTATATATTCCTGTATGTTTGCCAGTTTGCTAAAGCTACATACAACCCAATGTTAAAAAGTTCTTTAAATCTGTAAAGCAGAAAACTGTGTCTGAAAGTGCTTGTGTATTTTCTCTGTTTCTACAGAAGTGTACACAAAAGTGTAATGTAAAGTAGAAACTCCAGACTGCTGACTTTAATCACCTGTAATTACCATGTACACCAACACTGAGAGTTGATCCTTATGCCTCCTTACAGATACAACCACCTCAAGAGATTAGAGCAGGTGAAGACTATTTGTAATTCCAGGATAAATAATTTGAACTTCAGGATAGTTTCTCAGTACTTCTAAACTATAATTAGTGTCCTGTAGTGTGTAAAGTGGCCCCTGATGCCAGGAACTGATAGAAGATTAACACTGCCCTTGGGAGCTGTCAGCTCCCTGCAGCCTCCTGGAAACTGTTTGCAAGAGTCTAAGCAAGCATCAGTACACTGATGACATAGAGGATACCTCCCATGCAACCTTCTGACATGTAAAGCAATGTATCTGGGCCATAATGTATCTCAAAATATGTTTTTCAACTCAATGGCTCCCTATGCCAAGAGAATGGTGACAAAGTGACTTTTTAAATCTACAAAAATCCACTCTATATTCTCAAGTAAATGTAGCTGAACAAACCATATTATTACTCCCTTTTTAAAGCAGATTTACTTCTTGAAGATTTTCTCTGGGTGTTACCCTGACAGGACCAATTTATTACTGACCTGATCTTATTAGCTGTAAGCAATTAAGGAACTAATTGTGAGTTAGTCTGCTATGCCAGGATTTTCAACTTAGATTTAAAGAATTCATGTACCAAAATTGTACCCCAAGAAACAGTTACCTGAACAGAATCATAGCACATGAATACAATACCATAATCTGAGTAACTGTTGCACGACAGAATTCCTGTGGTTGTAATAAACAAGCCATGTACTTACATATTCATATTGAGTACACAGAGAAGATTCAGGGCCATGTGCAGCAGTGCACCCACTGTAGCCAACCAGCTCCCCAGAATAAATGATACTTCCATGAAACCACTCTTCCAGTAACATCCAGATATCAGAAAATCCTGTAAGACACAGAAGTGTATTAGAATGTGACATAACTACAAAACCCTGTACTATATACGGTAAATTCGTTGCTCAGACAAAAGGACATTTCTTCATTTCTGTCAGCTTGATTTAGAATAAATAAAATCATTATTATTATTACTATTATTAAACCACTACTCAATGTATAAAAAAATGAGAGAGGCAGAAGGAAGGAGAGGACTATATGATTCCTAATATCTTTCCTCAGGATCTGTACTTCCTAAATTTAAATAGAAAACATAGTATGCAAGCATGAAAAGATCCCTATTGAGCAGCACAGGAAAAGGCATAGGTTGTTGTTTAGTGTGACAATCTAATAAAAGCAATTTTTTTGCAAAATCTAATTTTAGAAAAAAATAGCATATGCTTATAAGCCTTTTCAAGGTTTTGAAAGCATTGCTGAAGCATGGCAAATTAAAGGTATGAGGCATGCTTTGAGAGTACCAACAACCTGTGCTTAGAGATGGTATTTGAATATTATTCCTCAAGCAATTCTTCCAGCTACATCATCTCAGGTGCTTCTTGAAATAATATCTTTAGTGTCTGATGACCTAAGTAAATGGTAGCAGCATGTGTTGGATTTGCACATAATTTCTTAAAAAATGTTTTAGAAATGATTTTAAGTGCATACCAGATAAATTTCCATGGATATTAAAAAAAAGAAAAAAGGTATTTGGTCTACACAATATGAGAATTCTTGGGATATTTTACTCTCTATAAAATTGAAGGATCTACATAGTATCTGAATGTATAAATATTTTTTATTGAAATTTCTATCGACAAATATAAACAAAAAGTTACAATTCCCAAAGACAGAGACATGTGGAATTAATTTCTCTTTTCTGGTTTTGTATTCTGAAAATAATTTTCACAGTGTATGGCAGTCTATTAACTCCTTTATCACAGCTCTGGTTGCATTTTTTGTTCTTATCAGTTTCATGAAAATATTATTTCTCATACTACTTTTGTTTGACTTAAAGGTTTCTTTTAACTTAGCTTTGCTATACATCATGAAATTGAATTTAAAAGCATGAAGCATCTAGGTGAAACTGTGGAAAACAACCAGTAAACTTGGTGGAATTTTATTTCAATGGATTTTCTGCTAGCTAACCATGAAAACAAAAATTATCAAGACCAGAGAGAAAGTTTCAGTTTGTCTTTTGTTTTTTTTCCCCACAAGCCAAATAATTTGATATGTTAACTCTATCAACTGCTTTTTCATCTATTCACTGTTTCATCTGCTCATATTTATTAACACAGGTGTTTGGATGACTTTGATTCTATGAATTAAGGATTCTTATTGCTATTTTTATTATGAGTCTTACGCCTAAATCCCCATTTCTTTCTGTAATGATCATTATTGATGAGAGCGTATTGCTGATATTTTCCTCATCAGAAGTTTTCCTCATCAGTGGATCTTCATTGTTCTTTTTCTGCTACATGCCTTATTCCCATGTTCATAATCCTCATAGTTTGCTAAGCGAAAAGATTTATCTTCCAATGTTTAATTACATCCAGGTAATTGTATCATTAAACAGAAAGATTTGAACTTTAAATTATGCAATTTAAGAGAGAAAAGCAAAGATTGTTATGATTGTCAAAGAATTTTGGAAGGTTACTTTATATACAGGAATATAATTAAGAGTAGAGAGTAACAATATAAATTAATATACACACTTATTCATAGATAGAGATTAGATATAGATATAGATATAGATAGATATAGGTATAGATATAGATATAGATGATATAGATAGATATAGATACAGATATGTGCTACATATACAGATTGGCCTTTACAGATATAGATATAGGAGAAGAGCCATATTGATCAGGAAATTGCAGCTTCATCTTCAAGATAACAAGTATCTTTTAAACAGCTTCACCCATTAACAACGGTTTTATAGTTGAAACAAATTTAAAATATTGTCTTAAAAATTAGACTGAACTTCATCTTTGCTAAATCAAATGAAGGGAGAAGAAAACTTCCTCTTTCCCATTTCTCAGCAAAAAGGTAAAGAGTTGTTGCTGTTCCAAGGTTATATAATTTCAGAATTTCGTTTTTGTTATAAAAATACACAATAACACAGTTATTACCTTATCCTGAAGCGATGGGTCTTTACTAGACAGAACAGTTCCTTTTTGCGGTTCCTTTCCCTTTTGAACCTTTCAACAACACAATTTTACTTGCAAAAAGAATCATGCTAAGTGATATTCAAGTTTGTACAACTTTTACAAGGCATCCATGGCATGACATCAAGTTTGCAGAAAAGAAGTTGCAACAACTTCAAGCTTGTTTTACATACAAATGGCTTTTATGAGAAGAGCTATTTCAAATTGGTGTGTGCTTTAGCTTCTAATATTCATACAAATTATCCCCTTTTAGGAAGAGATGTAATCTAAAGATTCTTTTTTAAACTTCCTAATGTGAATATTTCCCAAGTTTTAAGACTTTTTTTACCATGCTGTAAAAGTATGATACCCAACCCAAAAGGTTACCCAGTCACTTCACCACTAAGGGCAGAGCTATGCCCTGTATGTTTAGTTTCTCACCTGTACATTTCTACTGATGCTGTCTGGGACCTGCTCCCTGGACACTCCCACAGTCTTACTTTCTCAAGAGCATGGGCTCCTCCCCAGCAAAGCCTCCTCAAATACTGAGTATTGCAAAAACCTCTGAGTTCAATGGCTCCGGGCTCCCTGAGCCTCCTTTGGTGCCATGGGCCCTCATACAGCCTGCCCAGACCTGTTACAGCAGTAAAGGGAAGGATGCCCTAAGAGAAGAATAAAATGGGTGCCATCTGCCATGGGACAAAAGCTAAAGGGCTGTCTGTAGTACCTGAGGGATGACAGCTGGGAATAGGATCAGGTAGCTTTTGCTTTATCTGCTCATCCTTTTGCATTAATGCTGCTGTGCCACTAGTGTGATTTATAAGTAATAATGCTTGTCAAAAGGAAATTGCTGTTGTTTCTGGCCATGCATAACTTGTCAAAATTAAATACACACTTTGCACTAGGGATGCTGTCACCTCTGCTGCACCTCATTAGGCAAATTGAATTCATAAAATCTTAAATACCGTTGGGCCTGAGCTTCTCTCAACCACAAAATTCAAGTCACCAAATTACTCTAATTATCCTCTTGAAGTTGGGTTATATTTTGCTGAGAGTGTATTTCAGAACTCATCCAGTGTGGCTGCATGGTGTCTACTCATGCTGCCTTGCCATGGAGGTGTGGGGCATAGTGCTGCCTTTGCTCTTACCCCATGAGAGCTGCTTGATTTGGAACATGCCCAGGAGCTGCACATGTACAGCTTTGCCCCTGGATGTCACAGGTTTTTTGAACTTAAGCCAGAAGTGCACAAAAAGTTGTGGTGCTAAATTCTCTGTATGCACTGGTCTGGTGGAGTGAGGGTAACAATGATGCCCCTGGAGAATTCTTGATGCTTAAGGAAAAAATTGTTTCTGTGCAATATATTTAGATATAGATATAAATAGATAGATGTAGGTGATATAGATATAGATATACATGATATAGGTATAGATACATGTAGTTATATATCCTTAGTTCTATCCTGAAAAAATATAACCTCAGTTCACAAACTTTCCTTCTAAAAAGGTAGTCTTTCAGGTGTGCTGACATTCAACATAAAACTGTCAGGACAATCACCACTACACTAGTATGGTTAGAAAATCAGGGTAATTTAGAATGAGAAAAAAAGCATGGAAGTCTGCATGCATATAAAATCAGTTGGTGGGAATTATCAGACTAAGTATGTTAAAGACATAAGTTATGATGCTGGTTTGTGTAGATATTAAACAAGATGTTTATCGTGGTCACATTTTTATTTCATAAAATGTTTGCAACAGAAAATAAAGAGAGGGAAAATTAACTTTCCCTCAACCAAAACCAGCATAAATGGCCACAAGGACAAATACAGGAAATTATGTATTAAAAAATGGAAAAAAAATGTTTTTAATATGAGAATGTTCAAATACTGCAACAGGTTGCTCAGCTAGGTTATGCAGTTATCACTCCTGGAAATACTCAATATTTGGGTATATATTATCTGGGACCAACTGTTCTAGTTGGTGCTGCTTGACAAGAGTGATTGGACAAGATTGATAATGACTAATTAGGAGGACAAATGGAAAGTTTTCAGGATGCCCAAAATAAGCTCTCAAGATACTATGATATAGGCTTTTATTTTTATAAAAACTGTGCTGTTTCACCCAAGTTTTTTCTTATTTCCTTCCATTCTCATATTCTTTCTCAACTGGAAACCGAAAGAACCTTCTTTTAGAAATTTGTTTTAAGAAAAAAATTCCTAAGGTACCAGAGTCACAATCTGAACAATGTTCTCCCTCACTCCCAAATGATAAAATCTTATCTGTAAGAACTAGGTCAAATCACTTCAGTGTTATTTGTATTAAGACCATTGAATTTGACTTCCTAAGTACAGTGCTGAAGGCACTGAGTAGACAAATTACTAGACTAAATTTATTGGCTTGCCTTTGACAAAGTTTAATAATTAGAAATATTAATAACAACCAGTAGTAGTCAGCCAGGTCATCTTTACACATTTCCCATGGTCATTTCCACAGTCAGCATTTGATTAATGTGAATCCATTGACCCTAAGGTAATTATCCAGTCATTATCAGACAACAAAATTAACTTCAATAATAACTACCAATCAATATAATCACTAATGCAGTATGGCTCATATTAATGATCCAACATTCAGACTTTGCTTAATATCCAGATTCAATAATCCTTGTCTGTGTGTTTCAGAATACCATATTCGTAAAGGGATGCTTGGATTAAAAACCTATTCCTTTAAATGTCAGTCCCTTGTACATGACATATGAGATTGTCCCACTTTATATTTGCATCTCAGAATGTGTATTGGTAAATGTCCAACAATTGAAATTAGGAGACCATGAGCAAGCAGGTTTAAAATTCAGTATACATTCACACTTTTCTCAAATTCCCTTCTCAAATCATTCTGTGGCTAGAGAGTATAATTAATGATATTTCAGACTTTATCAAATCAATAGAGCTACTGACTTATGGATAAAGACAACTAACCATTTCATACAAGTCTTCTTGAACACCCTGTTTTTACAAGTTGCAAAAAACCTTCTCATGCAGAACATTTGCTGGCTTATCACTAAGGTGTGCTTCATATAACCTGACATTCTTGAATGAAGCTGATCTTTCCTCTCCAATGAAACTTCTTTAAACCAAGATACAGTTAGCACCAACCTTCTACCTGATTGCTCCAAGAGCTGCAAAGATATCCCCTCTTGGCTTCAGAAAATGTTAACCTATTTTAGATACATGGACTTTATGGAATTTTATATTTATATGGTCAAAATGCTATGAATATCTAATGGAATTTTATTTAATAATTTTGAGGGTAGTTGTCAATGAAATTTAAAACTTTGTTATCTAAAATATTTCTAATGATCTTTAAATTATATTAAAGCTACATACCACTCTTTGTATACATGTAGTTATATAATGAAATTTTTGATTATGAAAAGTTATTTACTTATGCATGGATTTTCTATTTAATGTTCTTTATAGTCCGTATTTTCTAGTTTAAATTTTTTAAAGTAGTTTTCTATAGGGAATGGTCTTATAATATTGCTTTTATTGTCTCTTGTCTTATAACAATGTTCACACTGACTCTGACTAAAAACCTTAACATTTTCCGTGGTTTCTCATTTTTACCTGGTTTTAACTCTTTTCCATATCTTATCTAAAGTAATTATTTTCAATTGATAGTTAGCGAAATCATTACAAATAAAAAATATTTATAAAATGTATAAAGTAATGAGCCATCACTTTAATCCAAAAGTTTAATTTTTGCATTTTAATTTTATGTTAAAACATGACTTCTAACACAAATATATCTGAAAATACTTCTAAAGGAAGTCTCATTTTATGCTTAAGAAACCTGAGTTCTTTAAACTTAATTAACTAAGGTTTGGATTTTAATCTTATATTTATAAGTACCTAGCAATATTTCTCTATTTCTCTTAACTGTATGGCATTAATATTATTATTCCATGATGTTAAAAGGTTTCAGAATAATCATGACTGTGGAGATGCTTTCAGAATGAGGGATTTCTTTTTGAATGGAAGATCTTTGATATTTAAGCATTTGAAATTTGAAAAATAGGAAGTTTTTTAATTATGCTTGCCAGAAAACATGAACATAAAAACTTCATTTTTTTTCATTTAGCCAGTCATAGAGTACAAATGCTAAGAAAATTATCAGTCTTTAATAAAATACCAAATCAAACCAAACCAAACCAAACCAAAAAAACCACACTAAGTTTAAAAAAAATTAAGGGGAAATATGATTTTTTAAATTTTTTTTAATCCCTCTCAATATAATTTTAATTTTTTTGCCAACTCACTGATGACTGCTCGGACACCACAGTCAGGGCTGTGTCAGGAAACCACCTCTCTTCTCAGCAGGAGGCAAGAGTCCACATCCCTGGAGAGACACAATTTTAGTAATCAGCAAGGACAGTGAGAAAGTGATTCAGAAATATCTTGCAGCCAGAGGAGATACAGGTGTGGGGAACACGGAGCTTGGATGAGCTCCCATGGGCATTCTGATGGACATGCTTTGTCCCCAGGATTGTGATAATAAGATGGGAATACAATTAAGAGAGATTAGAAACAGCAGAGATTTTAAATGAAGATGCTATGATTTCGAGTATGACTCATCATTTTTGCATTATATTGTATTTTCAAAGGAAATGCTATAATAGAGCTTAATAACCAAGGTGTTTTAATGGTTTGATAAAATATGAAATATAAAATATATCTCCTTTAACATAAATATTTTCTCAGTACTGATATTTTTTCTTCATTTGTAATCAGTGTCTTTTCAGAAACAAAACAGTGAAAAGTCTCTCAGTAATCACCTGTGAAACTGAAAATAAAATTATTTTTATTTGTGAAAGATATTAAGGAATTTTCACTATTTTAAAATACTTTTTGTTTTAATCCTTTTTACTAAGATGAAAAAATTATGTTATACTAGAAAAATATACTAACTATTGTTAAAGACAAGGTGAAAGCATCTTACAAGAATGTGCAATATAAACATTTTGAAAGAGTGATTTAAAGTCCAAAACAGAAGTTGTTCTCATAATTTCCAATATATTTCTAATTGTATTTTTTATACAGTAAACCTCGTTCTAAACAGTAATGTGGTATATTAGACCCGTTATCCTCAAAATTAATCAGTTGCTAACTGCAACAAAGTAAAATTAGGAGCAAGTTACCTTGTGGTAATAATTAAAAAGTGCCCTTTTGTTTTTTGAAAGATGTATTGTTCAAGTGGGGTCTTTATATTACTAGAATAAGTGATATGATCATTCTGGAGGCAGAAATTAACTTCTCCCAGTGGAGTTCTTGATAAACTTGCACTAACCTACTTATTTCTGCCACCAATAGCATGAGCTAAACATGATATGTCTCATCCGGATTATGCTCACTAGGAGTAACACTTTCTTTCTTAGCACAGATTAATGTCTTTTAATTAATTTCCCATCTTTCATTTTCAAGCTGAAAAATCCTCAAACACCACCCCAAAACCCCAGGTTGTTCAGCAAACTGCAACAGAGGTTAAATGGCATCATTAAGATACCTGTGTACACCCAGATCAACCTCAGACACAATTTAACATGAAATTTCTCCCCATTCACTAGATTATCACACTGTTTGGTAACAAGGAACATCTTCTTATGGCCCCTTGGTTCTTCTGTTGTGTCTCAATAGGCTTAAAAGAGCCTATATCTATTATGTTTACTTGAGATCTATTTTATCTGATTAGTACAATCACTTGCCCTCAGTCAAAAACAGAAAATAAACTGACTCCGGTACAAATGCTGAAGGACAGTACAGACAAAAAGAAAAATAGACCTGTCTGCTGGAATCTGTAATCCTGCCATCAGTATGGAGCTAAGAAGCCAGAATGCATGTACAGAGGCCAAGATTTTTCTATCCAAACAGCCATAAAAGAAATTAATTTAAGGTCATGGCATTGGATTCATAATAAGGAGACAGTAATCCAATTCCTAAGGCTGCAACAGGCTTCCTGTGAGACTATGATAAAGCCATTTATTTCATAGATTTGGGAAAGTATTCCCAGACTTAGCCAAGAAATTTTTCTTAAGAATAACACATACAATGAATCAAATTGCTTAAAGATAGGCCTAAAGTCCTAAAATTCATTACTGAATCAAGATTTTTAACCTGCAGTTTCCCAAAAGAAGACAGCATTACTCTTTTTTTTTTTCTTCATCAGGTCTCAACAGACTTGTTACTCACATGATCAGTTTTACTTCTGTGAAAAATCTCCATTAGTACAGATAAATTATTTAGCACAATTAATCCTGAGTTTATTTGGGTTGTACTTATCTTTCAGAATAAAAAAGAATGGTGTATCTTTTCCATTCTTTATAATAACAGTGAACTTGAGCTCATAAAAAAATGGCAGATTTACCACTAAATTTTGTTAAAAGACTCTCTCCCAAAGTTTTATGTAGCCTGTAAGATAGGAGAGAAACAGTGAGGAGCAGGTTAGAGGATAAAGAAGTAATAATATCATTGTCCCTGACAGAGAAGGGTTTGAATTCAATGTGGGAACAGACACAAGCAAAAATCTATTTTATAGCATCCCTTGCAGTAATAAAAATTGCTGTTTGAGGCCACCTTCTGAGATATTGCTAAAATAATTTCCTGTGATCTTTGAAGGTTGTTTCTGTACAGTTATATATATACACACACATACTAAATGGTCTGGTATTGGACGACAAAGCAATAAAAGAACAAAAAAAGACTTTGAAGTTTAAATCCTATATCTAGAACTCAAAAAGACTATTCACTTTTCCAGCAAAGAACTGTCCTAAAAAAACCCCAATCATACCAGACACCCATCTTTTTTCAGGAATATAAAAGGAATAATGAATTGCACAGATATTTTATACTCAGTAAGTAGTTCAGACAAATAAGAAATGACATAAAACTTAAAAATAGTTTGATTATGCCATTAAGATAGAAATCATCACACTGAAATATCTCATTCATGAAACTGAGCATAAAAATTATTTTTAAATTATTCTAGGAGGAATTTTTTTTCCGGTTATTTGGGGTTAAATTACCACGTTTGGTTTTAGCACTTAAGGTAGAATGGTGGCAAGATTGCAAAAGAAATGCAAGGAGTTTTTTGTGTTTGTTAATTATGTTAAAACAGTCAAAGGTATTTATTTCCTGGGAATGTCAGAAAGAGCAGTCTGATTCTGCCCACAACAGCAATTTTTTTTCTTTCTGATCTGCCAGCAGTCTCCAGTCCTGCCAGGCCATCCCATGTGTAGGGGGGATTTCAATACTTTTGTCTGCTGTTGTTTTGCCAGGCAAATCTGGGCAGGCTGCCTGCAAGGTAGGATATGCAGGTGGTTGGTAGTCAGAGACAAAGTGTTGGTTGCCAGCCTTCATGGCTACTTCAAAACTACAGTTTAGAAAGTAGAAGTAGCAAAAATACATAAAAATCATGAAACACTGATACAGGTGCTCTAGTGAAATGACTGATGTCATAACAGAAACATCGTGAGAAATAGACTCTGCACAGCATAAATACTGCTGCTGTGAACCCTGTGGAAACAACAGGTCCTCAAAAGGACTTGGGAGAATTAAGAGTATTCAAAGTGTGATCTCTAAAAAGGGCCTTCCTGTGGGAAATCCATTTGTTATCTCCTTGAAGGGGCATGTTTGTCAGCACACAGAACAGAACTGCCAGCACACTGGTGGGGCTGAGCACTCAGCACTCCATTCCTCAGCCTGATAAGGCTCTTCTACCTATTCTTCCAGCCCTTCTGGGTACATACACCATGCCCCAGTCACTCCTGACAAAAGCATAGTAGCTGTGCCCCCATTTCCTACAAGTTTCCAGGGAACAGAAAGAGTTGGACTGTCCCAGATGGAGGAGGAGCCAGGAGCTAAAGGAGACCAGACACAGGCATCATCCCTCACCAGTGGGTGACATCTCTAACCACATAAGGCAGTCAGGGGCAAGTATTGGAGGCAGGACTGGAGCTAAAATGCAAGTCTGAGAGATCCAGGCAGAAAACAGGGCTGGAGTCAATGCAGATCTAAGGCTGTGCCAAGAAGTAAAACCATAGACAGGACTGGAGACAGGCACACCTGCAGCTCAGCCCAGGGAAGAGCTGGAGGCCCAGGGCTGCTCTGAAATTAGATTCCTGAGCTCACTAGCAGAGGGTGTGGGTGAAGGTCCCAAGTGAGGATGGGCTGGGTTATTATGACCTGTTAGTGTCCTAACAACACCAAAATGGCTAGGAAAATCATCCAAGAAGATGAAAGACTTCTCAACAACTGGGGCACTACATTAAGCATTGTTACATATTTCTTCAGAGTGGTGGTTATATATTTCTTTAGAGTGGTAGATCAGCTTGGGTTTTGTTCTTCCTGCTTAAATCTGCGATCTTTATAAAAATAGAAAGCACTCCCCAGGAATAAAGACATTTTCTACGGCTGAAAGGAGATTAATTCTTCTTCCCAAATCCAGTCACAGTTTCAATCCATTAACATAAAGTCTCAGGTGTTTCAGTCTGAACCAAGATATGGCTTAGACATCACTTGGGCTGAAAATAATGTGTTCAGTCTTGACCTTGCCCACTCTGAATTCACACTCCTGACAAGGACATTCTGTGCCATGTGATCCTTCCACCCACACAAATTCACATTGACCTGTGTGAACTCTTTAGTCTGCACAGACCAAGCTTCAGAGCTGAATTTTCCCACAGCCTACTCCTAGGGTGACTAGTGCCCTGGAATCTAGGCTATATGTAACAATCCATAGAGTGTAAATTGGGAATTTGTATCACTCCACAGTATAACTTAAATGTAGAGACAGGGATGAAGAAGGGGACTTCATATTGTGGTTACTCCACTTTGAGTACCCAGTACTTTCTAAAATTAAAGAAAATTTGTTGAAGGAAATTTAATAAAATCTGGCATTCTATAACATGCTTTTCAAAGCTCTAAAGGATTTACTTCATGACCACAAATTTAAATAAATTTCAATTTACTTGATGTTTTCCATACATCTCAGTGTGTTACAACATCACATAGAAACTGTTAATCTGCCCTCCTAACTACCTTTAAGCTAGTTTTTTGCATTTGGACAGCAGCCTCTGGTAAATTTGTCTGCATTTGGGAACATGACAGTATCTACAGTCTGAGTTAGTACCTTGGCTTTACGATCTGAATTGCATAAGCAGTAGTCAATTTTTTATGGTTTTCTTGATTACATCTTTCCATTTCACACTTAATATACCATTGCTATAAAGGGTCACATTACACCTTCCAGAGCCATTTTTTCAAACTATTTGCAGAATAGAGCACTGCATCTGTTCCTATGCAGTTGGCATTTGGAGGATGTTTTGGCAATAGGATAGTATATGTCTCACAGTTTGCAACTGTTTTGCTTAAGAGAAAAAAGCCTACTAATGCAGATGAAATCTCTAGGGATAGGTATCCAAATGAAATAAATATCAACATTTTTGATTTAAATAAAGACTAGATTCTGGCAAAAAATTTCATAGAAACAGCAGGTTCCCATGACAAAACTGCAATCATAAAATATATCAAACCCTAATGTCAGGCAGCATTTCAGCAAACACAAAAAAGGCAACACTAGGTGTTGTCTCTGCAATTCAAACTTCTCTGTGTATAATATGTATAAAATTTGATTTCAATTTCAGCTGTTAATCTGTCTTGGCTTAAAACTCCTGTATTATTGATTACCCAGATCATCAGGTGTAGCTTCAACATCTTGACTAGGTGGCTCAAGCTTTTGAAGCAGGACAGTAATAAAGTATGAGTTCTGAATACTAATAAAAGCACTTACAAAGTAAGTGTTCAGATGAATAATTAGTTTTTTACAGTATTCAGGCAGATTTTGAGACTCAGATGCATTTTGGCAGTAAATATGAAGGGGCCAGCATGGACCATGTGCCATAGCCCAACAGCTGCCTGCAGGCCAGCCAGGTCCATGCCCTTCAGCTGCCCTCAGAGAGTTTTTTTTGCAGCTTCTGAACCACTATCATTCTTCCAAGTTATATCTTGTCTCTTTTTTGAATTACTAGGTACATTTTAGTTTATGTCCTCAAGTTTTTGTGGTTCCTGGTGTTTCTAGAATGTATTCTTCTTTGTGTTTCTAAAAGAGAGAAAGCTTATGTCTCACCAGCATGTCCAACCATTGCCAATACCCACCAGGGCAGAAAGTGTTATTTTTCAGCATGCATTGCTCTCACGTCTGGGATTTTGAAGGAGTACATCCTTCCTTTGTGTAAAGGTGGTCTCAAATTAGAAATACAGAAATATATTTGTAAAAGAAAAAAAATCAAGATCTTCAGACTGCTTACTTTCCTAATTCCTTTGCATGTTTGCATGGAATGTGTGGAAATGGACAATAGAAGCAAATAATCAATAAAACTTACACTGATGTTTCTTACAGGAAATAGTTTTTTATGAAGCTGACGTATGAAGCTTTGAAGCCTTATGAAGCAAGCCATGTCTGCACATCAAATTAAAAACATTTTCTTTGGATACTTCAGTCCCTTCCATATCATGTTGTGGTGAGTATAAGCTTTAAAATTTGGCATCTGTTATGTTCCTTAATGACGTCAGCAAAAGACAAATTCTTCATTACACTTTCCATAAACACAGATGGAGAAAACTTTTTTATAAAATATATTCTGGTTTTCAAATGTAATAGAAGGGAATTTCTTACAGTGGACACATGGAAAATTGCAGATAAATTATGAAGTTATGCTGCATTACAGCAGTGTATATTCAGCAAACAGCAAAATGGGAATAAAAGTAAAAAGCCCTAGGATCTTTTGAAAATGGAAGTATAAAGAAAGAAAAATATAGAGCTGCCAGGGGTTATAAATACAGTTTTCCTAAACTTTAGGCCTATATTTAAACAGATTTTTTGCCATTATATTTTATGTAAGTTGAATAAGTAACCTCATTTCTCAAAACCACCAGCTGTCGGTTAGATATTTACATCCCATTTCTGGATTTTGCAGTTTTCAGCTCCTACTGAGGCCAGTAAAAAATAGAAGAACTGTGATGCCTTTTAACTGTTTTAGAGCCTATATCTACCGAAGTGACACATAGTGACAGACTGTGAGGGCTTAAACTACCTCTCAGAAACGTGTCCAGTGGGTGTCATTGCACTGAATTCACCAGAATTGGTGGGTTTACAGTCAGTATGAGGTGGCAAATCAGCTCCTTAAAAGATGTGACTCAAACTTTGTTCCAAGTGCTCAGATTTGTGTATGCTTTTCTAAGGTCAGATCTGAGTTAAGCCTGAAGACAAAACTGAGGCAAAATTTTCCTCTCGGTACAAATCTGTTTCATATACTAAACACATTTCATGCTTGACATTTCAACTGACATAGATAAGAGACTTGCACACAGTGCAAGTACAGAATTAGCAACATGGATCCCTGCTGATGAAAGAAGGGATGAACAACAACAGCCAAAACCAAGGCTCCTTTAGCAGATGTGAAGGGTAAGATTCTAAGTCTGTCAGGAACTTTTGATCTTCTTTTTGCAAAACTTAAGTGTCAATGAATTCTCTCTAATCTGTGCAGACTTGCTGTTTTTTCATCTTTTATCTCTTTTAATTTGCTTTTTATTCTCTACATGGTTTTAATTTTTATGTGTAATCTTCTTGCTGTAGCTTTCCCTTTTTTCCCCATTTTGTTGTTTACCTACCAATTAAAGTTAGAATGAGAATATATCAACCTATTTTCTGCTGCTAGATTAGTCATTCTGTGCCTTCACATTTGGATTAAAAGTCCATTGATGAGTTGAGTATCATCTTTTGAGTTTAAACAGTGCCTATTATTCTTCTGGTCCTGATCTCTTAGTTTTTCCTGTTGTTGTCATTTGATATAATAACAATATATTTAATTGTAGCGTAGATGAAATATTATTCAATTTTTCCTGACTGAAAATTGAAGATATCTAGTAATTTTCAAGTTTATTCTTATAAAATAATACACACAGGGCACGAGTATAGTCATACATACCTTATATGTATGTATGACAAATGTCAGTACAAAAATTTCTTTTTTTGCTAAAGGAAGAATGGAACATATCTAGGTGAAAAAGAACATACACAACTCTTCTTCTTTACTGAGAAAAGTAATTTGCAAGCACGGTATAAATACATTTATATGGTAAGCATATTTGTTCAGTAAATCATAAACATTCACAATCTATTAAATAAGAAAAAACTATGAAACTCATGCTTTCAATCCATTTTACATGATGTTTTTCAGATTTTCCTGTTTCTTCAACCATAAATGTCCTCCAGCAATTAAAAGCATATAAAAACCATAATCAAATAAATGGCATGAATGTGTTTACAGGTGGCTCAGAATAAGAGTGGCAAAAAGACATGCTGTAATGCAATTCTAGCATAATACCTGTTTACTGTTCAAATCAATGTCTTCCACTGGCCAATCAATACCACCTCACTTTGTTTATCACAACTTGTAAGCCTTTTCAATAATTCTAATTTTAAAGAGTCTTTGCTGAAATTGTATAGCCATTGATTGCTTAAAGGTTGCAGATAGCATGAACAAATTGAATTTTGGATTCAATTAAACCTGTTGAAAAATTGCAAATCACCTTTTCTTCAGAAAGTTTTGCATCAGTCTTTCATATGAAATCAACTGGCACAGATCCACTATAACCACAGTGTGTCTGTTAATATCTGTCAGTGGTGGATCAGTGTAGGGCAGAGTACCTGCAGCCTACAGAGGGTTTGTACCCTAACCCAGGGTTGAAACAGTTTCCTCATTTGCCCTTGACCTGAGCTGGGGCTGTAGTAAACAAACCTGGATACCATTATAAGTTCTCTGTTCTCATAGCAGGTATCTTATCTGGTAGAACCACACACATACTGCACCCCTCTCCAGTCTGATCAGATACAAGACAGCTTGCATCTGAAAGCTCCAGACCCACGGCAAAAGAATCTTGGGTGAATTTAATAAGTCTAGTTATTTCAAGAGAATAGCTTAGTGTCAGCTGTAATCATGCTGCAGCCTCTCAGTAAAATGCTCTTGGTAAGATATTTTTCAAAGACAACTGGCCACTATTGGTGTCTCAGAAACAAAGACCTTCTAAAGTGTTGGGGTTTTATTGAAAATCTGGCCCGTACATTAGCTGTAATAGATAGCACAGTTCAGGTTCACAATGTCACAGCAAAAAATAATTAGATGAGAATTGTCACTGTGTCTTCTCTAAGGCCATCTACAAGTAACTTATCACTGTCTTTTTTTCTGGACCAGAAAGATGAACTTCATATGTACTGAAGAGAAAATGAAGCACTTAAAATGGCAGCTGTGCACTACCTGAGCAATTACTATAATTCATTCTAGAATAACTTTAGTTCTGTGAGTACATTTGTTTCAAGGACTTTGATTCAGACTTTTTTCTGGCCAAATACTAAAAATAGTGATAAAATTTTTATGGTTTATTTGTATCTCCTAAGATAAATAATCATAATAATAATTTTGAACATTTTCCTCCTTCTCCTTTGTCCCCTCCTCTTTTGGGGAACTACAGGTATTCCTTGTTTGTTGATTTGTATTTATTCTCACTCACCCTTCTGCATTGCAGATAAATTTAAGTGAAAGTGTAACTTGTTTTGCTCACTGGTCCTGCATGCAGCTAAAGATAGAAGGCAATCAATAAAAATCCTTTTTTAGCTTTCCTAAATTGAAGTAAGCAGCCCAGTTTTTATGTATATGCTTATAAGTAAACCTCTTGTAAATCCATCCACTTGAGTTTTGTAGACTTAATATATTTTTGCAATTCAGTAACATTTTAAACAAGCCTATCTCAACTTATAAGCAATAGTCCTATTTGGCAGCTTAAATGCCCAAAATACAGACTCTTAAAACTTGTGAGTTTTATTGATAAGCACTTTGCCTGTTAGCAATTAAAATTTGCAAAAATGGAATGAGAGTGAATATCTGTATGTGCAGCAGCTTTTGATCAGTACTATCAAGTGTTTTTTAACAGTGAAATTAGAAATGAGCCAGTCTTATGTGCAAGTGAAAGCTGGGTTCTGCTGCAATTTTTCTGACAATCTAGCTTACACTGTAAATTAGTAATGTTTTTTGAATGTCTTGAATGATTCCAAAGGCAGTGATGGAGTTAGAAAAATCCAGCCAACTGGTCTCAGTATTGCCTTCATGGTAAAAGCTTCTGCTGAAAAGAAGAAGAAAAGCACAACCCATATCTGATATTCCTTTAATGGCTGAAACACAGAGATAAGAATGACTTTACAATTCCACTTGATTCTGTTAAAGCAGCTAAATGGCTCTTACTACAGTAACTCATTCTGTTTGTAAAAATTTGCATTGGAGACACTGAGAAACCTCTGCTCTGTCAACAGGTTGACTTAGACACAGTTATTTTGTGTCTTTTCACCCGACAGGATCTTTATTCCACCTATAAGGGTAACCTCTCATACAAGCAAGGATTAAAGGAGCTATACAGATGCTGTGTTGCCAAAGACATTAGAAGGCTTACATTTTAGAGAAGAATTTGTTAGAATTGAAACCTGAAGATATTGATACCTCCTTCCTTGGAAAGCACCTCACTATTGAAAGATGTAAAGCATCAAACAAGGCCTATAATAACAAGACCAAAGTGTTTTTTTAATCACAACCCTGACAGAAATGGAACTGATAGCAAACCTCATGCCCTGAGCATCTCCATATTTCTGCTTTATGGCATCTGAATTTTCTGTGTGGACCTCCTGTGCAAAATGTACCAGAGTTTTAGCACAGAAATGTTTCAAACTACTGAAAAACTACATGGTCAGAAATTCAAATATAACTAAGACAGTATGCCATCCATTTAACAAGTAGCCTTAGGAAATCTTCATGTTTAGCTCAGCTGTTTATCAGCCTTTTATGAATTTCTACAAAGTGTCGTATATGGGAGCTCATAGTGAACTTGAATGTAGTAGGAACAGCAGCTTTAGTGAGGAAAACCATAAAAATTTAAAGCACTCAGATGGCTTTAAATGACCATTTATCAATTTCATTTAAGCTTAATTAAAAATATGTATTTTTTCCTGTTGAGAGTAAAAGTCTTCAAGTGCATAACATTTCCTAGAACAAATACAACTGCCACCTTTCATTATATTCAGCAAGTCTGACATGTATTTTAGCCCTGTTCCTTGGCAATACTTTTTAGAATGTCAACTCAACAAACCTGATTTAAGCTGAGTAATACTTGGTTTCATGTCATTCTCTGTCCACTTTAAGGCTTCTGTGCAAGCATGTCTCCATCTGCTTGCAGTGGTACAACTGAGTCTCACAATTTTATTGGCATATTTAGTCACTAAAAAAAACCAAAGAAAAAACAGAAGGACACATTAATTTTAAAACTCATGGAAAATTAGTTCAGATCTCTGAATACTTTTTTCCTAGTTATTGATGTCAATCAATATCGATGGCAATTGATGTATTTTTCTGTATTTCTGAAGGAGCACACATTTTTTCTACCTTTTCAGTATGAGATTTTTCACAGAGACCAGAATCTCACCAGCTTAATATTTTACTCGATTTTTATACATGCCTTCGAGTATTTTATTATATTCTTCTAACAACAAAATAATTTGTTGCTAAATAAAACCTTATTTCACTCTGTAAACTTGCTACGAAAGAAATGTCTAAGTTCATTCAACTCTGCTTGTCAGACATTGACAAGTAACAACATCTGGTCCTCAATATTTTCATATAAAATGTGTCTCTGTATACAAAGCTTAGGACCTTATTTTGTTTAAAATTTAAGCTAAATATGAATAGGAAATTACTTAGCACACAGGAGCTCTAGATCAATGAGTAGAATTTAAGATTATAAGCTCTGTTGTCAAGTTCTACAGTGAAAATTTAGATGCCATCCCCAGTGAGAAATGTTTATGCAAATATACATTTCATCAAGTAAAATGTCTCAAATTGAATTTGAAGATAGGGAGACATTTGATCCCTTCTCTTTTTGTGTGTAGAAGAGAAAATGCAATGGAAGGAATTAAAATGATTTATAAAGCACTGTCTTGCACAAGGATCTGAGATTTCCTATTAACTGCAAGCAAGGCACATAAAAATGTTTAGACTCAGCACAACTAAATTTCTTCTTCACTTTTTTCTTTTTCTTTTTTCTTTTCTTTTTTTTTCTTAATTAATCCAATCAATACATTATTGGCCAGGGAAGGGAAGATAATTTAAGTCATAATCAAAGAAGAGTGAGACCAAAATTTGCTGTTATTAATAATTTTTTTCAAAAAAAATTATTTATTTCTGAAGTGCGTAAATCCAGGCATATGAAGTATTTGAAAGAATTTTCAATAAAACCACTTCCAACAGAAACAATTTACACAAATCTTAGCTTTATTAGGATAGTACCTTTGCAAATACCAACTGAAATGGAGTTGAATATTTTCTGAAAGAGCTGTTGCCTGCCTTTTGCAGCTCCTTGTCCACTAGGAGACAGCAGTGCTCCACAGAGCTGAAAGATGAGGTGGTGGCAGTAAATTATTGGAAGTAATACATGTTAACAGCCGCTCTTATCTTCCAGGTCGTTCTCCACTGTTCATAAAATTTATACTGACCCAGATGAAGTTTGGTTTTCTTTTCCAGGCATGCAGAAAATGCATGAGCTAGCACTTTTCACAGTCCAAACTTGAAAAAAAAAGAGGAAAAATTGGAATGAGGAATACCTGGTGAAAGAGTGAAATGGAAACAGTTTTGTAATACTTATGGTAAAAAATAAAAATTTTAGAAGAAAAAATTGCAATTTAAAATACATTAAAATATGCCTTACCATATTTCAAGGCACAAACCTTCAGGATAAAATTGAAGAGAAGATTACCACTTGAATATTGTGAGATTTTTCTCCTTTGTGTAATAATCTTCTCATTCAAGAATTTACCCCACATCGAGGAATCGAGTTCAACATTTTCTCTTCCATTAGAAAGATTATGTATATATGTACATGTTTATGTATATATATGTATACATGAATGTATGTTAAGTGTATGCATTCATACTCTATATAAAATACTAAAATATTTGTTAAGAGTTATTTGGACTAAGAAAAACCTTTACAAGGACATAAAAAAGGGAAGGATCATCTCACTTCATCAGCTAACCAAAGATAATAATTGGTACTTTGCAATTTCGGAACACAACTGTATTTTCTAATTCAAAGTTTCATAATAATGTGTATACTAGAACACAATTTTCTTTTTTAAAATAAATGATATGAACAAGCCCTTTCCTGATTTAATTTGTTAAGATTTTCAGGGTTAATTTTTGGTTATATTTTATTTGTTGCCTTTTTAATGTGGACTCCATAGCTGTATTATCAAATCTTTTGCATTTAATTATCTATGATCTAGATAGCGATTTTAATTTCAAAACTTCAAGGAGTAAAAGTATTTAATAGTTTTGAGATCAATAAAACAAATTATTTAAAACTAAAATTCTATTTAAAGTGTTAAAAATTCTATTGTTCATTAAAAGCAGGAGAATCCAATAACAGTGAAAAAAGTGAGTTTGAACATATCTACTTTGTCACTGAGATAAAAAACTCTAGGTCACACAATAAGCTGGTGTAAATCAGTGCAGTTTGACAAAATTTCATAGAGTTAAGCTTTTTTGCAGTAGATAAATATCCGTATCTTTTGATGTTGCTAAGTAGACCTTGTTTATTAAAAAGTTGTTGTCTTTGATACTGCTTAAGGCAGTTTTAAAATAAAGAAACTATTAGTGGAATTTTCAATATGACAAAAGAAAGATATGAGATCCTTCTTGACATCTGAAATATCCCAACACACTAGTGCACCAGCTACCAAGAAAAAAAAGTTAGTAAAATTTATTCTTTTTAATAGAACTGGGTATACAGAAATAAAATTAGTAATTATTTGAGATAGTTATGATTGATAGATTTCATAGATTTTGAAAAAATACCCAGCTATCTCTGGGAATTTATTTACAATAACTATAATTCTATTAAAAATAAGTCTGTATTCTAGAATACTGCAGCAAAAAGTCCCAAGAGGAATAAGTTGACTGCCTAGAAAATTGACTTCATGCAAAAACAATCTATTTTATCCAACAAGTGTTTAAGATTTACCTTCCTCATCTATGAGAACCCACAAATTTAAGATAAAAAATGTGAAACTTTAACAGGGAAAATAATAACAAAATACAGCAAATTACTCTAGACAATTTAAAATGAGAAATAAGTGTGAATCACTAGCAGCTGGAGTAATTTACCATGACTGTGAAGGATATTTCACCATTTCAAATGTTTGAACCTCTGTTAAGGGTCTGCTGGATGGCACCTAGTCTTGCTCAGGCAGGACTTACAGGTCTGATGCAGAAATTGGTTAAGGAAATTCCATAGCCTGCTGGATGAAATGGTCACAAGAGTCCTTTTAGGTTCCAGAAATTTGTAAAAAAATAGTATTAACAAAAGGATAGAACAAAATAGAGACAAAAGATTTATGATTTCTCAGCTTTTCGCTGTTTTATCATGCACTTGAAATGATTGTGTCCAGAATGGAACCATTTCCTAACAATCTACAGTTGCCATTTCTAATTATTTTTCATCTAAGTCATGTGATGAGGAAGCCAAATTCTTTGTGATTCAGTTCACCTAACTCTTTTTTAGAAGGGCCTTTTCTGAGAAAAGGCCATTCTGAAGTGATAGTGTCTCATTCAGAGTCTTGGTCTTAAATAAAATTGATCAGATAATAAATAAGATAAATAGTGGTAATAAAGGTGCATGACATTTTAAGGTTTGGAAGCTGAAGTGCTGATCCCTATTTGTCTTTGCTAGTGACTGCAGACTATTCTTTTAGGTACCTCGTGATAGGCAAATTAAGCAATTTTAGAGGACAGAATAACCTTCTGCAGTCTTTGGCTAGGACACAGATATTGAACAAACAATTACCATTAGGGCTAGAGCACATCCTTCAAATATTGTACCCAGTCTCATGGTACCTGAATATGGTCTTTGTTGTGCAGCAATAAAAATTCTAAAGCCAGGAAAGTAAGTTAGGTACTATAATAATTTCTCAGAATGCTGTTAAAGCTATTAAAGACCACCCGTTTTCTGCTTTGCCTGCTTGTTTTTCTGGCAGCTACCTTGACTGTGTTTAGATATGCAGCACCACTTTTCTGACTCTTCTGCATTTGGAACTGTTTGGATCCAAAAGGTCTGAGCTCCTGAATGACTGAAGAGAGTCCCTGCAGTTTCTCACATTTGACTCAGCTCTTTTCTAGCTTATCTTCTATGTTCCTTAGTTCCCACAACTAGGTGATGTTCAAAACACTGTATAATGTCATAACCTGTTTTGCCTTTTGACGAAATAAAAGACTTTAAGTACATGAATTTGCTTTATGGGCTACTGATACGCCTCAATCAAAAGCACAACTTGTCTTTTACTCCTCATCCACATGCTAAAGAAATGTCTTGTCCTTTCCTTTTTGCCTGTTTGTTCTCCCTTTTTACTATTCAATATATTGATGCATATAATAAAATGCAAATAACATTATTTTGCTGAAGGGAGAATTTTTATAAAAGCAAAATGTATTTTTTTCCTAAATGAACATGCATAACTTTGTTTATCACTTCTCAAAGGGAAGTTACATGCCATGGAGGAAGTAAAATAATAGGATATATAAGCAATGCAATAAGCCATGTGAAAAAGAGGTTGGAGAATGTCTTACCCAAAGACAGTTAAAGGTCTGAGATGGAGCATGTTACAAAAATGAAGAGAGGCTGTTAAGTAAAACAGTCTAGAGAAACTAGACTGGGAATATCTCTTACTTGATACATTAACTCCTGAGTAATTTATTTGCAAAGTTGACTCCAAAACCTGAGAACACTTCTAATATAATTTGATATTAATAAAGTCCTCGAGAATATTTAATGTCCAAAAAATTTCTGGATTCTTTGCTCCTAGAATAAAATGAAGCTTCAGATAGTTGAAAATAGATGAAGTATATGGAAACAGATAGTATACTTTTTAGTCCTATTACATCTCCTTTTATCTCCATTGTTTGGCAGTGAAACATGATAGATTTTATCATCTATCAATACACATTAGAGATAATTTTTTGTGATGATCAATTTTACCTACTCTCATCAATAAGTTTTAGGAAGCTGACACTTTATGAAGTATTATTCATCATTCCTCAGCACCCAAATTATTCCTACTGTAAATGCAATTAATATCCAAGAGATTTATCTACCCCTACCTCCCCTTTTCTGACTTGCCTACAGGACAGTCTGCCTCACACACACAAAAGTGGTCCCAAAAAACCTTAGTTATTTAACTAATCTAATACTACATCTATATCTTTGTGTGCAAGCCTTTTGCAGTAAGGACAGACCCTCAGTATTCACTAGAATGAGTTTAATTGCTAAACAGGTGATGGCAGAAGCAGTAGGTTGTGTTATTCTGAACAGAGTACATCAACAAACTTCTGTGTATTAATTCTGTCTTTTCCTTTGTTTTGGTTTCTCAATACTGTTGGAAGCCATTTCCAGAGACTGTGTGCACTTTCCTCTGCTTCCTAATATCTGCAGCAAAAGCACAGCACAATGCTTGGTTAAATTTGCCATCTGTAATTCCAGAACCTCAGGTATATCTGAGCCAGCTAACTGCAATTCACAATAATGATTTAATATATCACAATTTTCAGCATTCAAGCATTCGTTTTCACTTGGAAATGCAGAGGGTGAGATTCATAATGGCCCTGAGATTTCCTGCTAAATTTCCCATCTGGCGATCCTCTCTCACTATCTCTACAAAATTCCGTATTTCCATCCATTTGCAGCTGTGGCTCCTTCCCCTGTGGGATCAAAGTTGCACCTGGCTAAGCAGCCTTTTAGAAAATGCTACAAATAGTGCAATATGTCATTTTAAATGGTGACGACTCCTTTTGGATTTGGAGTTAACAGCGGGCAGCCGATAACTTGCTGGCACACCCTACACAAGACACCAAATCAGAGTATTGCCATTCAATTTAAGTAGATTTATTGATTTGCTAAGAGCCAGAGAACAGATCCATTTTGAAGGGGAGAAATCATCTTTAGTGGCATCCATAGGCCAATAATGCAACTTAAAGCAGCTGTTCTTAAGCTGCATTAAAGCCAGGACAAGCCCTCCTAATTAGAGAGCTCCTTCTCTGCCTAATGCCTGTGCAGTGCAGATATACACTTCAGGAATAAATAGAGCTGCTGTTCTTCATGCTTCGTGTTTTGAGGGATGACTGTGAATCAACAGCTTGACAATTGCTGGAAGCATTTGAATACATCTTGCTTCTTGGTTTATGATGAGGGCCTTTTTGTGACTGCTTTTTGTGACTGTTACTTATAAAAATCAGTTGTGGAGGCTGCTGGACACAACAGCAGGCATAGCCTCAGGAGACCAAGATTCTTTTTCTTGTCCTTGTCAGTGGCTTGCTGGGAAACCCTGGAGAAGTCATTCCCCACCCTCAGCAGAATTCTCCCTTCTCTACAGCTTAGTTCTTCTAAAAATACACCATTAAAAATCTTTCCTTCATTCAGCCCACATTTTATCTAAATCCATTAGCCTGAGAAGCCCAGCACTGAAGAGTGCTGAAAATGACAAAACAGAATTAAATCACAGTTGAAGATAAAACTGAAAAAAGGAAGCTGTAAGTCTCTTTACTGTTACTGAGGGTTGTTGCATATCACCTTGGGACTATTTCCACTCTTTGTGCCAGACAGAGAGATATTTATTTTGTTGTGAATATTTGGTTTAACATTTTATGTCTGAAGTCTCAAAATAAGAAATTGCTGGAGACAATTTCATCTCTGGAAAAGGCTCACGAGGACTCTTTAGCTGCTTCCAGGCAATATGCCTGGCAATTAATTACTGAATGCAATACATCCAGATTTCCCAGGTCACAGTTACAGGTAAAAGCTGTTGAAACCTGCTGCCATACTGCAACACACCAATGATTAAACCAGGAAGAAAATGGGGCTGCTAAAGAGTCCATACTATTTCAAGTGGTAGCACTTGAATGTAACTTAGATGATAATGGGTCTGATTGGGGTTTTTTTCCTGTAGTTTTAGTTCTCTTATCTGTTTTTTCTCCCTTGAAGGCCTGCTACAAGTGATAGAAGCTTTCATGCTGTTTGATTTTCATCTTTCCTGAAAATGTTTTAGTGCTTCCACAAAATAAAATGGACCCAACACATGAGACTTTATCTCTTTACAAGACATGGAAAATGTATTAAAATTTGGCTTAGTTTGATCTACACTGAAATTGGCACAGTTATTAAGACAATTAATTTCTTTAGTTTTACCACGACTTGCAGTCCTTCACCTGTAGTGTTTATAGATAAAAACACATGGGAGTGGTCACACTTCACGTGCATGCATTCAGAAGCTGTTAAAATTCCACAGCCAACTCTGAAAACAAATGGATTATCAACTCTGGCATTTAACTAAATTGATTTGATCAAAAGAAAACGGGATCTCAAGTGTCAGGGTCCCAGCACCCCTCACTGCCTGGGGCTCTGAGCCATGATTCCCCTAACACAGCCCAGCCTGGCCACATTCTGTACTGGGACCCAGGCTGTGGCTGTCAGGCAGGAGCACACCCACAACAATTCCCATCACCCTGTGGTTGATGCCTTTCCTATAGTGAAGGAAAACCAAATTCCTCCAGGTTAAAATCTGGTTTAGGGGCCAGGACACATGGGCTGTGTGCATTTTCTCTGTCTGTTGGCTGGCCCTGTGCAGGATCCTTGAGCAAGATGCCTTAGGAACTCCACATCCCCATGGCTCTGATTAGGCAGAAAATATGCTTTATGTGCCTCAGGTAGCAAAGACAAGAGGATTAGAAAATCACTGTGACAATCTTGAGTTTGTGTTAAGACAAATATTTACTAAATGTATCTATACCTGAGACAAGGGAAAAAAAACAGATCCCTTTTGAGTTCAGAACATCCATTGGAAACAACTGTGCAAAACAAAAGTGCTTATAAATTCCTATTTTGCCACTTACTGGTACTATTTTATATAAAATGAAGGAAGAACAGATACTATGTTACCCTGTGTTTTACAGCCAGATCAGAATTACTTAAGCAATCTCAGAATACACAGAAGCTCTGTAAGAGCCTGTAAGGCCCCCAAAAACTTGCTCAAGTTGTTAGTGTACTCTGAGTTAGATGCACAGGAGAAATACTGATAAGATATTCTCAAGAGGTCAAAACAACAGAAACAATTTTAATGGCAGCTTTAGAAAATCAAGGAACTTTGGCAAAAGGTATTAAGCAGCATTCAGTCAATATAAAACACTTACCAAAGCTTTAACTTGGCCCATTCAATTCCACAAAATCTAAGCCCATCCAATTTTAATTTACACAAAAATTCTTAGAAGAGAGAAAAATTCTTAGAAGAAAGAGAGACAGACAGAAAAGATATAGAAAAGAGAACATATAGCTACCATTCCTGCTGTAGAAGCAATCAGCTGATAGAAATCCCAAGAGGTGGTAGGGTCAAGACACATGTGCACTTCATGTTTGGCCCTAAATACCCCTTGGCCTTCCTGGGCACTTCCCCCAGGTGGGAATTCCGGTCATTTAGCTACTCAGAAGATGGGTTAGGGGCTCTAGAGCAGGTTAGAGCAGGGATTGGCAGTCACTGCATGGTTGAAATACAGGCTTTTGTGGTGGGAGCTGTGGAGCAGGGTACTGCCTAACCAGGGCAAGGCCTGACCTGCCCCTTCCCCTCAAACTCTCACCCCAAAATGTCTTGAGACATCAGTCTTCCCAGTCTCTCACAAAGCCACAGCCTGAATTTTTCCACAGCTTGTACAACACATTCAAATTAATTATTTCTGTTTCAGATGCATTCATATTTTTGTAATAATAGATTTGCATTCCTGAGGTCTAAATAGAAAGTTGTGGGATAAAGATTCAAATCCTCTAAAACTGAGGGATGTATCTAGTAAATCTGAGCCATCCCACAGAGAATTGTAATTTCAGAGGGCTAGAGATTTTTTTGAAAACAGATTTTACCACAGCATGTGAAGCCATGAGCAGTGTTAAGCTGTGACAACAGTGTTTAATGAGACTAATTTATGTCATAATAATATACACATTCATAGAGTAGGTATCACATGTTCTTGTCCTTTTCTTACTCTTTCTTGGATGTTCATGTAAATCCATTGACAGAGGAAATTTCTAGGCTAGGCTGACCCTTTGGCAGAACAAGTAGGACTAGTTGTGACTTATTACAATTTTAACAGACACAGAGGCTTTATTAGGGTGTTTAATGCAATCTTTGTAGCAGTTTATCTTAGAAGAGTTGGTTCATTGCTGGAAACATTTGAACAGCTGAAAAAAAATAATGTAGAAGAAATAGACAGAAATTAAATCTTTTTTCATACCAGTTTATAATCAGGCAAGAACTGAAAATTTAATTTCAGAAATGAGTATTTTTGACAGATTTTTAACAAACTGCTAATACTATGAATGACCCAAGAACCACTTAATTTTTTTTTCTTTTCCACCCCTGGAGAAGGAAAAAACCCCACTCTTTTCACTCAGACTACTTGGAAAGACTGTGAGAGGCCTGTTAGCACATGCTGAGATTTGTACATTTAAGCTCTGAAAGGAGAGAAAAATCAATTAGCATGAGAATGTCTAACTTTTTTGTCACTTTCACTTATAAAAGTTTAAAAAGAATATAACCTCTGACATTGAAGTACACTGTGAAGGCCGAAATTGTGGATTCTGTAAGATATGGCTGGAAGGACAGAAAGCCCTACCAAATGATTTACTGGCTGTCTGCCAGGCTCTGAATTGCTGCCTGTCAGTGCCACATGTGGCACCTTTCAGATAGCATATACTCTCAAGCAAACCTGTAAAGGTGGCAGATATCAAGAGTGCAAAAGTGGGCTTTTGTTAATGCTTGAGAGTATTTACATTGACAGCTAGAAAAAGAGAATACTCTTAGTCATTGCTTCTGTAGGTAGCAACACAAAATGATCACATTCACTCCATTCACTCATAACCAGCTGTGATTTGTATTTTGAATATGGGAAATCCATGTATTTACATCCCTCAGTGTTTGAAATAATTTTAGTTTTCTACCATGCAAACTGAATTATGGAGTTGCAAGACTCTCTTCTCATGAAAGGGGTTTTAATTCTAATTCTTGATTTCTATCTGTGGTAACGGTTGTGTTTTCAATCCTTTTCACCATAGACCCACAAGTTGTAAAATTAATTTATGGTTGTGGAAGGAAGTGAAACAGCAGTAGTTCAGAAGAATTAGATGCTGTCTGAAACACAATAATGTGCCTACAATTTCTCTCTCTGTGTTATTCCCTACTCAAGAATCATCACCATTACACTGTTTTTAAATAGCATTTTATGACACATATGGTCAACCTAAAAGACGAATTAGAATTTAAATGTTCTCTTTATTCTAAAGAGAATATCTATTTCCTATACATAATAGAAGCCTATATCTCCATTACAGTCCCTTTACATTACCAAATTTTAAATGAGAAATTGACTCATGCAGGAAAAATCACTGTACTGTAGTCCATCACTGAATTTTACTATGTCCATCATCTTAGACAATAGTTAAAATTTATGCATATTTATGTAAATTGGGGAGGGTGAGAAGCAGAAGCAAAGATAAGCATAAAAGAAGCAAAGTAAATAAAATAAAACCATTTTTAGAAGTAAAGCCAGAGTCACTACTAAAAGAAATTAAAAAGAAGAAGACAAAACTATCTTCTTAAACCTTTTAAATGAACCTGAAACCTGTAATGTACATATTATTTAGCCAGTGTAACTAACTGGGGTTATCATCCTTTCCTTCAGTCATCCTTTGCTGTCTTTTCCATATTCACAGCAGTCCTGTGCATCAGTCCTTCACCCAGGCATCTGCAGAAGACTCTGCAAGAGTGAGAGGTCAGATTCCTGAATCTTCCAGGGCTGAAACTTTCCTGTGCATGGTGTGTAACACAGCTCCCTCCTGACTGAGGCCACCACATCCACCAGATCTGTATCTGGCTTGAAAGAAAATGCTTAGTGCATTAAAGCAAATGAGAATCCACACTGTTGTTAAAGTGCAGACATAAACCTTTTTCATCTAATCCTGTTAAAGCAGCTAGCATCTATATATGTAATGTGGCAATAGTTTCTGAATTCTTTTCTGTGAGCAGCAATACCAGAAGTGTATGCATTCACAAAATAAGTTCAGACTGCTTTCCTTTTCATCTGTTGCTGACTAGGTAGTTTGGGTATTTTTTGACTGTTAAATATTTAAAGAATAATTTTTATTTCTTGTTTCTTTTCATGAAACTAACACACCTGTAACTCCCCAGGAACCAAGAGGGTTGGATACACAAGGCTGGCTGCCTGCAGGCTTGTTGGTTGTTTTGTTGGGAGGTACAGTATTTTCTTGGCAGCATGTGTTCCATTCATTCATTTCCACTACCAATGCTTGAACTTTGTCTGAAGGATGGTTTAGGTGACGTAAGTAAAAACATTCACTAGTATTGTAAAAGGAGAATAACAAAAAGATGGTGATGGATTAAGAAGGACAAAAATCAGTCCCTCACAGCACAGAAAAACGTGTTCATTTAGGCTATCAGTAGAATGAACTTGTGTAGCCATCCATACCTGATGTAGTGTTAAAGAATAAATAAATAACATGTTAGTGTCTACAAAGAGAGAAGGAGGACTGTCGCGCTTTGGACAGGTGTTTACCAAGAAAGGCAGAAGCCTCCCTTGGAATGAGAAATGTGAACCCCCCTTCCCTCCGAATTGGTAATATTTTGAAATTAAGGGGCTCTCAGGCAAAGATAGGGAATAGGAATAACAGATCTTTACTAAGT
>VZRX01015996.1:0-63441 GCA_013398075.1 Notiomystis cincta | reverse complement strand
AAGGCCGAGCCGGCGAGCGGGACCGGGCTGTGTCCCAGCCCCCACCAGCTCCACCCCCGTGGTGTCTCTGTCCCTCCCTGAGGAACCCCCAGACAGGGAGGTGCCGCACCCACATGGCCGCCGGGCTCAGCCACATCCATTGCTGTCCTTAAGTATTGACTATTTGCATTTCTAAAGAGGAAAAAATTTCTCTAAAAAAAAAACGTCGACAAGGACATAAGCTTAGACTAATTTTCTGGGCTGTCCCAGACTAGCCCATACACCTATGTCACTGTCATTAATGTAGGGACAAGTTAAAGAGAGTCATAAAAGTGAATTTCAGTGCTGAGAGAATATACACACTGTGCTGGATGAGAACATGTGGCATTGATGCAGGAACTGACTATGGAAGTCAGTGGCCACCAGAGCAACTACACAGATTTCTTTAGTGCATAAGTCCAGCTCTTTGATTCTACTCTGTCCCTTAAGATGATTTTGCCTTAGCTACAAAATCATCTTTTTATCTGTTCTCTAGAAATTTTCATTATAGCAAAAGGTCAGTAGTATTTTGGCTATAAAATTTGTCATAAAGATGTTTGGGAATAGCAGAGATGGGAATAGCAAAAATGTAATTGGTACATATGGAATATGTGCAACAGTCTGCACATTTTAAAGCTAACTCTGTTATTTTCTTTGCTTCAATATTAGATTTGTGTGTATTTCCTTAGCTCTTGAGATAGACAAAACAGATCAGGTAATGTCATTTGATAACAAATTTTTATTGCTACTCTTATAAAAAATCTGATTGATATAACCCTGAGGCAACACTTTGTATTCTGTTCTTGATAACAAGTCAAATGTATAGATATACATGGGAGTTAGTTGAAATAAAAATTAAATAAATAATGATCTGGGAAATTAGTGAAGGTCATTGAGTATATGAAATACATTACTGAAAATAAGCAGATGATTACAGTTGTTGTTTATTTTAACAGTACATTAATTACTGAATAATTAATTGAAATTATTTTTCCATATTATTATTATTATGGGGAGCCATATTCAGGAAAAGCTTTGTTTAACCCTATTCTGTTTGAATATCTTGTTAATTTACCACTGGGCTAAATTGTCTCCTCTGGATGAGACATAACATGGTCTATCAAGAGGGACAGCACACTACATAGTCCTATTCTGTCCAGTTTTCAGAGTCTGACTCTATATAAATATGAAGTATTTCTTTATTAACAGAAATGACCTTTCTGTAATAACAGTGCAATATCTTTAATGAATCTGTTTGGGTTTTTTTTCTGGCTTTTTTATATGCTGCACAGAAAATCTACACAAAAAAGAAAAACAAATACTGTCAGAGAGGCATTATATATATAGTTATTGTAAACAGATAGAGAAAGTAAGTACTGTATCAGCTGTTGAAAAAGATTAGTTTTTAGAAGTAGCAAGCAAATCTAAAAATGAAAATTAAAATAGATTAAGTAATAACCATAATCCAGTTTCTTCTTTTTTATTTATTTAAGATATTTTGTTATATTCAGAATTTGAAATGTCTGGCTGTATTTATAATGGGTTCTATTTTGCTATGAAGTTCTTCATAACTTTATGTTTTTATACATTCACAAAAACAGCAACTGTATTTGGCTCTTAATGTAATTTTCTTGGGAAGTAATGTGTCTTGAGTGTTCCTCATTTAAGAAGCTGTCCATGTAACTCACAGCTGTGGCTTCACAGATTAGATTCAGTGATTGCTTTTTAAAAGGCAGTCTTATCCTATGAAGCTATCCTAAAGTTAGCTATGCAGCCTGTTTCAGTGCTTAAAAAGACTAACAAGGTTTTCAGAACTGTTGCATACTTGTAGATTTTATTTATTTCTAAAGAGGCTGCAGGTGCCTGAATTGAAAGTAATCATACATATGGTTAAATATAATTAGAAATAGAAACAGAAAAATTAAAAATGTCTGAAAACTATTTGTAGAGGATTTATCCTGGATAGGTTTCAGGTGCCCACAAAGCTGCTCTATCACTCTCCCTCCTCAACTGGACAGGTGGTCAAAATACAGTCAAAGGCTTGGGGCTCAAAATAAAAACAGAAAGAGATTATTCAGGAAATATTGTGATGGGCAAAAGAGACTTGATTTAGGGAAATTATGTGAATTTATTGCAAATCAAATCAGAGTATGGTAATGAGAAATAAACAAAATCTTAAAACACCTTCCCCAATTCCTCCCTTCTTCCTGGGCTCAATTTCACCCCTAATACAGAAACATTTCACCCCTAATGTAGAAACCTCCTCTCTCTGACTGCACCAGGGAACAGGGAATGGGGGCTGCAGTGGGGTGTGACCCTTGGGGATGGGGCTGTGCAGGGCTGAGAGCTGGACTCAATGAACCTTGTGGGTCCCTTCCAACCCAGCATATTCTGTGATTCTGTGACTCATCACACTGTGTCTCTACTGCTCCTTCCTCCTCACACCCTTTCCCTGCTCTGTCTTGGGATCCATCCACATGAGGCAGTCCTCCAGGATCTTCAGCATGGGTCCTTCTCACAGGTTACATTTCTTCACAGACTTTTCCAGAGTGGGACCCTTCCACAGGGTGCAGCCCTCCAGGAAGAGGCTGCTTCAAGTTTGGGTCCTGCACAGGATCACAAGTCCCCCCAGGAAACCTGCTCCAGCTTGAGCTCCTCTCTACAGGACCACAGCCTCTTCAAGACACAATTGACCTTTTGTCTGCCAGGGCACACTGTTGACTCATATTTAACTTGCCTGAAGAATAACAAGTTAGAAAAATATATAGAATTTGTATATAGAACTTAAAAAATAGAGAGAGAATTGTGCTGAAGAACTGTAAAGCTGAAATGAATTTTGATTTATACTGCAAATGTCTTTAATCTTTGCTTTACTGATTGAGAATATATGGACTCTTCCTATAGAGAAATATTATAATACACAATTGTGACTGCCTTAGTTTGCAATTTGAAGCAGTTCTTCAAGAACAATTTTCCAACAGATTTCATTTTCATACAATCTGGAGAGTACATCAGAACAAAAATTATATTACTTTAGATTTAGCAAAGCACTGTATGAGTTAAAGCAAATATTACAAAATCTGGAGCTGTCAGCTAATCTAAGGTAATACATACAAACACTTATACACATATAGTAGGTAAATAACAAAAGACTGACTAAACCTTGTAAGTGGCCATCTGTATCTTTGCTGTGGTTTTCCCTAAAGAAAATGGAACAAATTTAAAACTCACTTTTTTTTTTTTCCCCCATGGCGAGATCTCTAGTTTTCTTCTCAGCTATGAATTAATTCAGGCTTTAACTTACAAAGTTTCTCTTGGATCTTACAAAAGGACCTCACAATAAGCTACAACTCAATTTTAAAGCCACCATTTAAAAGAAAATCCAGTGGAAAATTGATGTATGATACAACAAAAATGTAACAAAACTAATTTAGAACTCTTAAGTTTCCATTGGACCAGACACTTGAAATTTATTTTGCTATCCCTTTTTTTTCCCCAAGTTGGTACATAAAGGATAGATGAAAATTTTTATTGCTTATATAGCAAAGATTAACATCCAACAAAATATTAATGGTTCTTGCAGGATGACAAGAGCATCTCAAAAAATGTCATATCCAACATGGCAATTCAATGGGATTTATTCTATCTACATGTGTATTTTAAGGGCACTGACACTCTGAAAATGGATATACACAGAAAAATATGATTCACTTCTGCAAGTTCTTACTTTATGTCTCAAAAACATTCTGTAGTGAGAACTAGCAAAATGAATGGGTGAGCAAAAGAAAATCCTTTGATTCTGAGGTGGGAAAAGTTGTTATATTTCCAATGAAACAATTTATGTAAAGCAAAATTTCTGTCTGATGTCCCTAGCTTTGGAAACATTGATATAGAATTAAAATTAAAAATCCTGCCTTCATTACAAGAAGTTCCACTCTGTCAGATGCCAGCTAAGCAAAGCACTTGGACTTATTCCATAAACTGTGTTTGAGTGTGTACACTGACACTCTGTTCATGTCTGTCTTGAGGCACTTCAGTTCTTACATAAGTACAAAATTTCTACTCATTTCAGTTGTCAACTGGGTACCTCAATGCTTTGAGGAATCAAAAGCTCATAAGAACTTCTTTTTTTCCTTAATATGATTTTTTAATGAATAGTTCAGTACTTTTATGTCTATAAACTTGGAGCTGTGAAAAAACACTGATTTTAAAAAGCTTTCTAAAAATATTCTGAAGTATGATTTATAATTGTAATTCAGTGTAATAAGAAATTAATCTAAATGCTTTGAACTCAGCATAATGTTCATTATATAGAAGTTTTAGCTGCTCATCTACTGTATAATGTAATTCCCTGCATGAAATTTTGCTTATTGGTCTCCACAATTAAGCTTATTGGTTTATTTCAACTATAGAGATCCTAAGGGCTACAGCTGTCTGAAATATTAAATCCCTTATGTATAAATGCTGGAAGAGCAACATAATAATTTTATAACACGTCAAGGCATCTGTTATTTATCATTACCACAGTGAATAAAACAAGTGGCAAATGGCCACAGTCCCATATCCACAAAAATAGTGCCTCAGCACTCTTGAGGTGACCATCAAAGAAGCTGTTAGCTGTAGCCACAAAAATCAGAGTGCTGGTGCATGTAACCACAGTAATACAACCGAGTAACAACTACCAACAATTATACTCTCAAAGCCAAACATGAATTTGTTGGGCCCTTGATGCACCTTTCCTGAATTGCTTTGGGCAGCTCAGGAAAAAATCTTGATAAGAATATATTGAAAAAGATGGAGGTCAGTGTATCTGTTTACAATGGGCTATAATTTTCCATCTGCATTTTTTAAATGGTAAGGGAATTTTAGAAAAGATTTAGAAAACATGTATTGGAATAACTTGTGAGGTTTGTGTGGTGTTCCTCTAAATTCAGACATTTCACAGATCATACAAAAGAATGATTTGTGATGGTGGCTGCTCTAAAGGACCCATGTAATTGGGGATGTGGGAACAAGCAGAATTGGTGGTAGCTACACAAATCTGCTCACTGCTAAAAACCCAAATGTGTGGAGTCATGCTTTAAAACATGGCATAAGCAGCTGACTCCCTGATTACATACTCACTAGTTTGTGAAACAGGGAGCACAATTCATTATCCACCTCACAGATATCCATTGCTTTGAACTATACAGTGCAGAACATTATTGTGCTATTTTCTGTGGAGGCAATAAAAGTCAAATACTTTGCTTTCAAATTACCTCCAAAAGACACAATATCTCAATATTTTGTCTGAGTGTCTTATAAGTACTTCTTCAGCAATATTCACATTCTTTCATAACGTGCAAAGAAATACCCATATTATGAGAGTGTGAATTATTCAAAAACATTCCATTTGATAACAAAAAGCAATGTCTTTAAAATATATAAAATTAAGAAGCTTATGTAAGCAAGAAGAGGGTACTTTGACAGTTTGCTAATATTGTCTAGATACAATACAAAGTGGATTTTTAATTTTTTTTAGAAAACTGTAGCTAGAAAATTCCAGGTCAGCTTTCTACACCCTCAGGAATAAACAGAGAAAAAACAGATAGTTCTACTTTAAGTAAAATCAGCTGAATTATCTCATTAAAATTAATCAATTATTGAGTGTACATTCTTCTAAGTAAGCATTTTAGTGAAATGAGTCACTGGCTTCTGATTATATTAGCAACTCTAGGTAAGCTCCAAGTCAGAATGCATCTTATTGGCATTTACTAATTGTACAGAAGCAAAAATCATATACCCCTTTTTATATAGCAGATTTGTGTTATTTTTTTTCCTTGGGAAAACAGAACACATGTTTACAGTGAAGAGAAAATACAAGGTTACAATTTTACACACTTTTTATGTCAGGAAAGCTGGTATCCCACAAAAAGAAGTAATCCATGTCTTGACGTAACTGCAGCCCTTTTTCTGGAGTCTTTATAGTTCTATGGTAAAACAGTGAATTTATGCTGATCTAGATAAATCAAAAAATACTTATGTATAATCCTTCTTTGTATAGATTTATAAATGTATATATATTTAAAAGTTGATTTTAGAACTAATCATCCCACAGTTTTCTTTATTGCCCAGGCAGCACAAAATCATATATAGTGCAGAAGTAAAAATGAGTATTAAGAGCTTCAGAGGAGGGCAGTGAAAGTGTTGACTTAAATAATTTTAGTTTGTAGGTCAAACTATAGGAAACATAGTGGGAAAAGACTATTAAAAATTTATCAGATGGCAATTTCTACTCTGACAGTCTAATGTCTAACTGATGACATTAACTTCTACAAATGAAAAACAATTACCTCAAGTGTTCCAAACAAAAAAATAATCTTATATTTCTCATAAAATAATTTGAATTTAATTCAAACTGATATTAAATAAAGTAGTCCTTTTCATGAGTGGATTAAATTTATTGCTCCTAGGTAGAAGATTCTCAGACTGGTAGATTTCACCTCATTTATATATTTCTCATGGAAGCAAAAAAAGAAAGGTCTGCCTACTTTTTTCAGCTGTGAATGACTTGGCAATTTGTTTAAATTAATTGAATAAACTGAAATCAGGAAAATATTTTCTGCATATGCAGCAGAGGCCACAGTTTCTCAACATTACCTTGACATAGTGAATGTGCTTAGGTAGGGATATTCAGCGAGGGGTTTGCCTTCAAAATTTCAGAAGCATATACTGAAAAATAAAAAGCAGTTGATTTTGATCCATTTTCATTGGAACTACAGCTGGCTAATGACTTTTTTTCTGGCCTCTTACAATACCATTTATCACAGCAACATGAGCAAAAATGCATTTATTTTGTGGTCTGAGTGTGAACATCAAGTTAAAGAAATGTGGTTGTTCGCATACCTTCTGAGCAGTTAAAATTAATCTGGTTTGCATTTTAAACCTTTTTAGACTCCACGTGTCATTTTTAGCTCTGCTTAAGTCAGGTTTGTTCCTGATAAATTTAATAAGAACTATGTTTGTTTTCCTCAGTTTTGCCTTCAGTCCACTGTGCCTAGGCTTTATTTCAGAATACAAGAATTAAGGTATGTGCTGAAGTATGAAAGACAGAAAGACCTAGAGTTTTGTAAAGGTTTGTAAATTAGAACAAAAAATCAAAACATCAGGAGAATCATCATTTCCAATTGTTTGAATTCTGACTTCTGCAGGGCTGAAGTTCCTGTAGATTTTTGGGAACTTTGAAGGTGTGAGAACATGGTTGAGAGCAGGGACATTTGCACGTTATCAAGTGTGCTGGCACCCTGGTTTGTAACATCGCAATAAGAATGAGAAAACAAGGTGACAAGGGGGGAAATGTTTGAGACAATTAATATGTAATTCAAGTGGTTTTTTTTTTCCTTATGTTTGTTTATTGATAACCTTGTTTGCCCTTGATATGTTAGAGAAACCTGATGACAATGTCAACTTTTCCCTGTGCTGCACCATTACTGAGCACTTCCACAAGAAGAAACTCCAGGGATGTGACAGTTTTGTCTGATGTGTGTTCCTACAGGTCCACAGAGAGAGATGGCTTTGGAAACCATTTCAGAGATGATTAAAAGACATTTTGACTCTCTCCAGGAAGTAAATGAGTAAAAGCTTGTGACTCCTGGGAACAAAGCCTGAAATACTAACGGGAATGTCTCTGTAACGAAGGTCAGTCTTGACAGACAAAATGTATTCATTAGCAGACATTTTCAAAGAGAAGTTAAAAAAACATTCTAAGTGAATCAATGAGGCAAAATACCTGCATTTCAGTCAAATCACCAGTCAGCTTCAAAGATGGAGACTCACCTGGTATTCACAAGCAGCTGTGAAAACTAGTGTGTGAAAAAATTAAACACTCAAGGGCAAGACCTGGTACTGTGCAGAACTTGTAGGAAACACATGAAAACATACAGATGCCATTCACTGAGCAGAGGGTTGTACAAGATATTTCAGTATTTATTGACGCCCTCTACAACAGGGCAAAATATTTCAACCCATTTCTTATCATCTTCTATATCCTGAGCTTACTTCATAAAGCATTTGAGATTTATCCTCACGAAGGTGGATGGACTGGGAAGACCTGGAAGAACTTTGCCAGTACTGGAATTAGAGGCCATGCTGTAGGACTTATCTCATGCCTTTTTTCCAGATCCAGGTGCCCTGGTGCTGGTGGCAGCAGCAGCAGCCACAGCACAGAGGGTCCTGCCAGGGACCATGGGAAACACAGTCGGAAAAGACTATTAAAAAGTATATCCTTCCAAGCTGTCCTTCCCTGGAAAGACAATTCTAGTGGTTCCAGCTCCACCTGGTGACACCTGAGGGAGTAGAACCCCCCTTTGCACAGGACTCAGGGTTAACACAGCAAACAGAAGCAAAGAGAAAACCTTTCATACTGAAACAAATTATTTTGAATCTCAGGGACAGTTCACACTGAACTGGGAAAAATAGATTTTCCTTATCAGGAATAATACTTCTGAACTAGATTTTAGAGTATTTCTTGACTTTCTGTTATGTTGAAATAAAGGATCATATTTTAACAACAGAATATGAGCAAAGAGAAATTGAATACCCTGGTTCAAACAAAGGACTGTGAAATACAGTCCTTGCATGGTGCAGGTTGATGCACCTCTTGCTGCCTGGGAGGCTCTGACCTCTGAGCAGCCCTGCAACGCTGAGGGATGGGAAGACACCAGCCTTTTTCTCAGCTGTGCAACCGCTGAATGATTCAAACAAAATGAAAGGAACAAAAGAAATAAAATAAACTTTCAATATTGGCATGAATAATTTTAAAGTTTTTCAAAAAGAGAAAAGAGCAATGGTATGATTTTATAGATTGTCCTTTCTTTGTTTTCCAAAACTTTGACTTCAGAATTTAATGTAAATGAGAGATTATAAAAAATAAAACATTTGTTTGTCTGCTCTAGAAATTACATACACTAGTCCAGAAATCGGGGTCTAAACTCTGTTATTTAAAATTAGAATTTAATTTCTATTGCTAAAAAGAAGAATTTATTGTACAAAATCAGGAAAACACTGAAGAGAAGCATCTGTTATCTTAAAAATAATAGAACAACAAAACCCAAGAACATTTTAATCTTAATCAAATAGAAGAGTAAAATAAATATTAAAATAAGTTAGAAACTGGAATATATCTACAATACAACCAGGTCCTATGTGAAATAATCAATAGAAACAAATAATTTAATTAATCATTAATCTGTCTTTATAATGCATAACTGGCTTCTATTGGAGAATATTGATATTTAATTATTTTAGTAATCTTATTTAAAATAGCCACTAGAAGGAGATTTCAAAAACAATTTTTGAACAAGTGTATGTGCCATTATTCAGATTCAGTGGTATAATTCTGCTGATTCATACAGTATTCCATTCCTAGTCACCACAGAAATAGGGACATCAGAGTCTAACACTATATCAAGAAAAAGTAAATTTACCTTGCACAGCTTGATGGTATGTGGCACCTCCTGTAACCTAATCTAGAAGCCAGTTTCCTCCTGGAACACCTGAACTTACTTTTTGCTTGCCTTTTTTGTTGTTGTTGTTTTTGTTTGGGTTTGGGTTTTGTTTGTTTGTTTGTTTCCATTTTGTTGTTTGGTTGGGTTTGTATTTGAGGTTTTTTTTTTTAAAAGATATAAATACATATCTCTCTCTCCCTTTTAGTATTGACAGATACATATCTTAGGCTTGACCCTAAAAATATGCAATGCAGCATTTTCAAGACTTCAGCCTTTTAATTTTCATGATACCCTAGGGCCCTATTTCTGTCTAATATGCAGTTTTGATAGCTATACTTGGTATGAAAAAAAGCTTGCTATACTTTTAGACTTCAAATATTTTTAAATGTAAGTACAATTGTTAGCTTACACTTTCCTATTTCTTTACCCTGAAATAGTTTTATTGCACTGAGATTGCTGCACCTTAACACTTTAGAACCAGGTCTCAGTGCTACAATCCTCCTTCTGTGTTGGAGAAGGCTGAGGGAAGGGACAGGCAAAGAAAGCATCACTCATATCTCAGTTTTCTTCTATATCCTCTGCCTCTTACCTTTCTTTATTAATGAAAAGTTTCATGGAATGAATTCTGAAAATATTATTTTTAAAGGTGTCCTGATCATTTACACTCATCAAACTGTAGTCAAACTATTAATGAATGGATTTAAATCCTTTTTTTCCTGTTCAAAGCTGCATTAATTTTATAAATATTACAGATACTTTCAGGACAAAGCTCCAATTTTTTACTTTTACTATTTATTGTGTCTTGCCTTTTGTTTGATGTTTTTCCCTCTATATGCCTTATTCCTCCTTACTATTAGGAATACTGGATACAGATGAGAACAAAATAGCAAAAATATTTTGCTTAGCAAGATTAATATCTACAATCTGTGACTGAGAACAAATCATTTAATTAGAACGAAAATTGACTTTGCCTTGAAATGGAAAAAAAAAGATAAGTAACACAGTGAAAAGAGATTGTAAAAATATTCATTTTTTCCTTTCAAACTGTTTTTTAGCTCTGCTCCATGGAAGGCCATGAAGATAACACCAAGGCTGAGAACAAAATGCAGTTTGAATAAAACCGAAGGGATGTAAGAGGTGTCTCACAATTCAGATGACTTGACATGTTTATTAAGAAGCTGCCATTACAACCCTTATTTTAAAACTTTTCATCTTCACCAGTGTTCACAACAAAAATTGGGTCATGGTGCTACATGGACAGTATAGAATGGGAAAGCATCAAGACTGGGGAGATTTGTATTCTGTGGTCAAACTATTTAGGTTTCTGGCCTTTGCACAAAGGATGGAAACAACGTGTAGGGATCAAACCAGGAGTGGCACTGTGTGATAAACACTCCAGACTGACATCTCCCCCAGGCATGGTGGCACATCCCCTGGCAGTGCCTTTGTCCCCAGGGCTGCTGTGTGACCTCAGTAACTCTAAGCAGGCCCTGACCTTCCTCTGAGGGGCTGGGAGCTGAGTGCTCCTTGGCCACGCCAGGAATTCCTGCATGGCTTATGGGGGGAGTGCACTGACCACGCACCAGGGATACCTGTTGCTGTAGCAAGAAGGCGAAAAAGGAACCACCTGACAGCCTTGGAACCTTTCTCATCTGAATTGTAACACCTGTGGGATGGCACCATTGATGCTGTTCTTTGGAATAATTTCAGTAATCAGCTCAGATTACAGCCTGGATGGGGTTTCAAAAGCAAGGGTGTGTGTTACTCTGAATCTTGTGTTACTCTGAATCTTGTGAGTCAAAGTGATGGTGTCCCTAACCCTTTGTACCCTAATTTCAAAGGCAGTGGGACTTTTGTTTTAAAGGCTTGCAACATGTGTTACTGTTGTTTTACTAAAGCAACATGGACAATTTGGCTGGCAAATAATGAGCAAACAACTGGAAAAAAACCAAACTGAGGTTAAGTATCTGTTTCAACTCATTTGTATTTAGTCCTTCATACCAAGCTGGAGGAAAGCTTGTCAGATTGTTTAGTTCTAGTTTCTTGATGCTTTGCCTTTTTTGATTGGAATTACTATTCTTGATTTTTATGCTCTGTACATTTCTGGTTCAGCTCCTAACTCAGATGACTGTCATGAGAGCATAAAACTTATGAACTTCCTGTGAAATGAAGGATTATTGCCACCTATGCAATGTCTTGTGATCATTTCTGTTTAGTCATTTTATTGTTTTCAGCCTCAGTGAATGCGTGCCCTTTTCACATTGAGGGGTGGAACTAGTATGGCATCATTCTGTGTAAGTAGAATCTCCTATTTAATACACAGGACCTCATTTTCTACAGAGTGATAAACACAAATAGCACAACTGCTTTGCCAAAGAGTTTAAAGAAAAAAGACCACAATATTTTAGAATATATTCTTTATCAGGGAATTATTACAATATATCAAGCAATGGAATTATAAACTCTATTTTCCTACTATTCTGAATGTACTTTATTAAAAAAAAATTAAAAACCTTCAAATCTTAAAAGAATTTGGTGTTTGAAGATTGGATTTGGAATGTCTAGTTTGGGTTTATAAGCCTGTCTGTCCTCTGAGATGTAGCTTGTGGACTGGACGACATGCATTCTTTATCACGCAAGTAAAGATGAAATGAATTTGAGGGACCAAACATCACAAAATATTGCTGAGTGGCAGTTAGGGTCTTGAGGTTAGTAGTAGAGGGTTTTTGAAGCAGCCACCAGTATCCACCGCCTCCTGCAAAGAGACTTCAAAGGACAGTGGTTCTCTTCCCTGTAGTCTGCCTTGTAGCCACAAGTACTGAGGAAAGAGAGGAACAGCACTGCATTGAACTAATCATGTGAAGTTGTCAAGTAGATCATAGTTCCTAACACTGTAATCTGATAGACAAAATCAGGATCAGTAAATAAGAGAATCAGCAAGGAAAAAATCTTGAGTCATAAAATTTTTGGAGATAGGAAAACTGCAGTATAACTAACTTTCTGGTCAAACAAGCATAATCCTTTCCTCTTCAAATGATATTTTATAGGCTATATTGTAATTAAAGCTTGTTGCATTGAAGATAAAGGTATTTTGTGGCTTGTCAAATCTGAGGCTTTTTAAAATATATATTGAAAACAAAGGAATGTGTGGACTTTTAATCTAAGCACTTAACAAATACAGATGTCTTGAAAATTCTGTTATTTTCATCTCTCTTTGTCCATTGTCCAGTTGCAGAGGGTTTTTTTCTGTTTGTTTTTTGTGGGTTTTTTTGTTTGTTTGTTTGTTTTGGTTTGTTTGGGTTGGGTTGGGTTGGTTTTGTTTGTTTTTTGTTTGTTTGTTTTTTGTTTTGTTTATCATGGAATTATTAATCTTGGAAAAACCTCCAAGGCCATGGAGTGCAACCTTTGACCCAACACCAGCATGTCAATCAGACCATAGCAATGATTGCCACATCCAGTCATTCCGTGAACACCTAAAGGGATGGTGACACCACCACTTTCCTGGGCAGCATGTTCCAATGCCTGACTACCCTTTCAGTGAGGAAATTATTCCTGATATCCAACCTGAGCCTCTTCTGGTGCAACTTGAGGCCATTTTCTCTTGTCCTGCCACTAGTTGCCTGGAAGAAGAGGCTGATCCCCACCTGATTGTAACAGCCTGTCAGGCAGTTTTAGAGACCAATAGGGTCATCCTCTGAGCCTCCTTTTCTCCAGATGAAACAACTCCAGTTCCCTCATCCACTCCTCATAGGACTTACACTCCGGACCCTTCAGCACCTTCATTTCCCCTCTCTGGACATGTTCCAGCACATCAATGTCCTTCTTGGAGTGAAGGGCCCAGAACTGAACACAGGACTCAAGGTGTGGTCTCACTAGTGCTGAGTACAGGCAAATCCCTGCTCTGGTCCTGGTACTCACAGTACTGCTGATGCAGGCCAGGATGCCATTGGCCTTTTTGGCCACCTGGGCACAGCTGGATCATGTTCAATGAGCTGTTAACCAGCACCTCCACGTACTTTTCCTCTGGGCAGATTTCCAGTCATTCTTCCTCCAGCCTGGAGACAATATTAAAGGCTTTATTGAAGCCCAGGTAGACAACATCCACAGTCTTTCCCTCACCCACTAGGTAGGCCACTTGGTCCTTAAAAGAGATCAAGTTGCTTAAGCAGGATCTGCCTTTCCTAATCCATGACGACTGAACTTGATGCCCTCATTGTTCTGTATAAGCCATGTGATCACACTTAAGATAATTTATTCCACAACCAGATCTGCAGGACACACTATTCAACTCTCTTTGGCATAGATGATAACAGTTACTATAGCTCATAATAATCTTTTTCTGGGCAGAGGCTTTGTGGTTTAGGAAGAAAAATCCAAAGTCAGGCTCAAAGTGTAGTGTGAAAGACTGATCTGGTCACAGTCCTTCTGGCCCTGCCAATTTTGTTCATCTCACCAAGAGAAGGCACTGTTGTGTGTACCTCTGGCTTTGTAAAATGAGAATGAAAGCAGCTTGCTCTGCACTCTGCCTTAAGATGTGTGAATAAAATCTTAAGTCAGCACTATTGGTTCACAAGTAACTAAAACTGTGATTCGCATGAGTGCACTTTTCAATACAGTAGTGTCTTGCCTTAACTGCAGTAGGATGATATCTATGAATTTGCAAGGCAATTAAGGGGACTGCCAATGTGCATAATACAGTTTATTTGCCTGTTTTGAGGTACAATCTTCCTGAGTAGGCACTGTTGCAGAAGGTGAGGTTCACACCAGCTCGCATGACAAAAAAGATCTGTGTAACTGCCTGGGAATGTGACGTTCAAAATTCATCATCTTCCTTTCATTCCATCAACAAAATCATTACTGCAAAGCCCATGATACAGACCCAAATCCTTCACACCTAATTTTAAAAATTTGAGATGCCCAAAACACTGTCTTTGAGTCAGAAGAGAGAGGCAGGAACCTCCAAAATCGATTTCAGTTTGCTTAAGATACACATGAATAGGCTTACCCTCCTTCTCTTGGTCAGCTGAAGTAAGGTACAAAGCCTGGGCATGTTCTGCATTCCTTTTATGAATATATAATGCAGAAAAACATCTATTTGTCTCTAGACACAATGACTGTATTAGATGGCTGCAGGAAAAATTTACTAATACACTGGTAATATGATTTTAAACTTCTCTAACACTATAACATTTTCATTTACATGCAAGGATTTTTTTTCTAAAATATGAGCATGAATCATATAGGAAGTTATGCAAAATAGAATAAATTATGCAAATAGCATTCTTTGAAGTTTTGAATTAAGTGCTGTGCTCTGGAGTACACAGCACACACACTGAATGCTTGATAGCAGGAAAATACTTTATATTTAGATTATATTCCAACAATGTCCATTTGTGTCGATCCTTTCTGACCATCAGAAAATGACTTGCTGATCTTCAGTACCTCATTACCTCTGTTCTGTTTTGAAAATCCAGTCACATGGGACCAACCAAAAAATCTCATAATTAGGGCTTGTCATTAGTTTGACAGCTGGAGCACATCATGTGAACATAGACATGTTGCTCTGACATTCGGAAATATAAAAACTCAAAACCACCAGAGAAACCACATGAAAGAAATTTCAGTACCCTAAACTGCACATATTAGAGGACTTTGAAGATTCCAGTATAAGCTGATTAGTAATTTCTCTTTGTTTGTGATGAAAAAGTTGTACAGTCAGGTTTTTTTTGTAAAAGGTGGAAGTTTTGAGTAAGATCCCTGTGATACTCCAGGTTTACCTCTTTCAGCAGATGGTAGCCTATCACTCAAACTAAAGTAAAAATTAATATGCACAATCTCCTGCTGTTAAAAAAAAAAAAAAAGGACAGGAAGTAATATATTTCTTTACTATAATATATTGATACATAATAGAGCAACTTAATTGCTTTATTCATTTTATTCATTCCTTGAGGCAACAAATACTCTAAAAAATGTTCTTACAAAAAAGCAAACCAGAATTTTGACTCATTAAGCTGATTTACTATGCATTGCTTGTTAAGAGGAACAGAACTTCACCTTTAAACAAAACAAAGAATTTCTGGTTGTGTTTCATAGAGAAGCCAACACCAGTCAGCACAGGCTAGTGCTGAAAGAAGGATAAAGCTTACAGCAGTGGGTGGGGCAATGCTTGCTCCACACTGCAGAAATTCTTGATTTCAAAGAACCCTCACTATGTAAAAGAAACACAGGGGGCTATGTTTCTTTCAGAATTACAGGGTTATTACTCTGACAAGAATTTATTTAATGCATCATGCATGAAATATCTGATCAGAAGTGACGTCATCTGTTAAAGACCTATCTACACTTTCAGATTCCAGAAGAAAAGTATATTTCCCATGCTGTCTGAAAGGAATATTTTTTAAATCCTTCCTAGTGTCAGATGCTTGCAAGCAGTCACAGAATGCTATGTCAGGGTCTGGACTTTCAATTTCCTCAGGTATTTAAGAGAGTACCATGTCAGCAAAAATTTAAATGGAAGTAAAATAGTCATCGGGCAGATGGGCAGTGCCTTTCACCAAGATAGATGCTAAATGGCCACTTGAACAGAGACAACTTTCCTCTTTTACTGAGAAAAAGGTACTGAGAAGGATTTCTGCAATGAAATGAAGCAATGACCTGGTCATTGAAGAGTCGTAGGGTAGTAGGTCACTGCAGAGAAAAAGTAAAATGGGAGTAAAAACTCACTGGAAATCCTGTGCTTTGTTCTGTCATCTCCAGCCCCACTATCTCCTTCCCCAGCACCCTATATTGTGCCCTCCCCTCTCCCTGTCATCCCCAAGAGGTCATTCTTGAACAACCTGAGATCTTACACTTTCACTCTGCAGTTGTTTATTTAGGAGAAGTAAATATACTGAAGAGTGTTCCTTAAAGTCAGAAGCATTACCACACCTTAAGCATGTCATTATCTCAGCATGATTTACTTTTCTCTTGTGCTCTTAATCAAAACATGGGTAAAAAGTTGTACCCATGAACTCCATTTTTTAGAGTGTTTTGTAAAGAATGGCTGTGAAATTATACCCTCCTGTATATACGTATGGATGTACAGAGCATTTTCCCTGAAATGCAAGCTAAACATTTCCAAATGGAAGAAGAGAATGGAAAGGAAAATTATTTGGAGTCTGAAAAACTGTTCTTATTCCGTTCTAATCATTGTCTCAATCTGAAGAGAATTACAGAGTATAATGTGAAATGAGCTCCCCTCCAAACCTTGACTCAGTTGCACAAAGAAAATCTGATGACTAATCACTGCAAAGGAACCAGTCTTTTCTTACAAAGAATGTGAAGCATCCATTACATTTCAATTCAATGCTTATATGACAAAATAAATTTTTAAAGCTAACTGAAACATTAATAAACAAAATCAATTTATTTTTAATTCTTGCATATCATGTCCTTGTTAAACCTATGTAGAGGTTTCTATCAATACAAAAGCATTTTGGGTATTTTGAATTTGGTGAGCTGATACCTGTAATTTTTTGAGAGAAAAGGGAAAATGGAAACTCATGAAAATTCTAAGATGCTCTAGAAGTGTCTTGTTCCAAATAGCATTGTTCCAGTATGAAGAAGAGTCTTCTGGTAAGCAGTAATAACCAGGAAAGCATTCTGCACAAAGAAAGCACAATATGGCAAAGAGAACATTTTCATATTGGTGCTGCACCAGAAACTCAGAAGGGTCTGGTAATGATCTGTCTGCAACTGCATTACTGTTCTATTGTAAGCCTGCTTTCAAGGACAGTTACAGTTCATGCCACTTATCATTCTCACAGACTCCCTAGGCACTCTCAAAAAATTTTCTATTATAGACAAATGCTAAGGTCCCTGAAGCAGCCAGTGGTGACAGACTAGTTTTAGTGATTCATGAAAGGTAAAGTCAGAAGTCATAATTATCCTGTATTTGCATATGTGTTCACAGTTTGGGTATATATTCACTGCATGAGAAAAGCAGAGAAATGCTAGGATCAACTTCCAGACAGTGAAAACAACACAGAGTGGATTCACCCTGCATCTCAAAGCTGAATTTGTGCAGGTCAGGCAGGGTACAGAGAACTACAACATGGCTGCTAAGGTCTCATCAGTTGAGCTCCCCATACCTATTTTTTTCTGGGATCTAACCATCTGTGTTTGCTTCATCAATCCTTTCCTGTTGGTATAGGTGAGGCAATGAGGAGAAAATATTCATTTGCTCACTGCACTGTGAATGGCAGACATGGAAGAAATGACTAGAAACAGCTCATTTGTCTGCTTTCTCCATGGATGCCACAGGAACTCTTCATATCACGTGGTATCCACCAAGAACTCACAAGCTTCCACTGTTTGGAGTCCAAAGGGATGTCTCATATTGAGGTAAATCAGAAGAAATGAAATATGGGTGCTGTCACATGTAGAAGGTGATGCTAAGCTGGTCTTGTACACCTATAAATGCACTATCTGGATTAGTATACAAATAGTATTCAGCGTTTTCAGCTTGCTAAAGCAAGAAACCAGATGCCTGGCAAACGTGTTTTATTCAGTGTACTTGGTATCATTTAGAGAAAAGATCCTTCTCCAAAAAATTATCATTCTCCTGTCATATGTGAACACACCTTCAACAGACACGGCTTCCTGCTCTGCACAATTGGTCCCCCAGAGCAGATAGTTAATAGTGCAAGCTATATGGAAACTTATTCAGAGTTGTGTGCAGCAGCTGATATTACCTCTGTTTTGTATTCTACAGCTGGATTTATATCTATCTGTATTGGTTTTCGAAGACCAGACTTCTTAATATCGCTGCTTTAATTCACCAGCAGACGTTGCAATATTTAAAGGAAGCTTTTACTGTACAGCAGAGGAAATGTTCACACTTGATTCCAGTTAGTATTGCAATGGCACAAAATGCCAGCAAGATAAGCTACTTAAGGACAGCCAGGATATTTACTTTATCTGATATTGGTCTTTATATTAGCTCAACAGATGGATAGCTAAATCATCTTAATCTATGTCATTTTGCTCTTGCCATTTCATAAATTTCTGCAAAGAATTCAGAATAAAGTTGAAATATTTCCTGGGCTTTATGGCTTTATGATCAATTAATAGAAAGGCTATAGGAATCTCTATTAAAAGGCTGACAAATGTTTTCTGTAAGAGCATTGACTTATCTCCAAAGCATTTAACCTAGGCAGGAAAAAAATCAGATAAAAAAGACCAGTTATGTTTTGGAAAATGTGATCTCTGTGAAACTATAACTTCTGAAATCTTGAGTACAACCTATCCGTAAATGTGATTCTTTCCACCACAGTGTTTTCAGCTATGTCCATGAAAGTAAATTTAATTAGGTATCAATGAAACACTGTTTATGAAGCATTGTTCTCTTGAAGGAGAAAACGTGACAGAGTAACAGAAAAGGTATCATGAACTTGTCTTGCAAACTGCTGGAAAGAACAACAGTTGATCTACTATGAATATGTCATATGCTTTGAAATGCAGTGGCTGACCCCTAAAATAAGACAAGGAGAATACATAATAATAAGAATAATAAAGGCCACTGAATGGATGTCTGACCAAAATATTTAAGACCTAACAGGTTGACTGCAATAGAGCTGCCACCAAAATGAACGGGTATCTGTGACTATGTAGAACTTTTTTCTCTACAGATCTGGGGNAAGTCCCCACACACATTCGGGGTGTGAGTGTCGAAGGCTTCTGCCTCTGTGATAACTCGTGTGTCTTTTATAGTTTGTAAAACAGTGTCTCTCAGTCAAAAAGTGTTTCTTTTATCTCTCTCCACCTTCCTCTCCAGGCCAGGATGTTTATTCTTATCCGGGGCTTGACCTCCCTGGGTGTCAGAGATAACCCTCTGCCGGGCCCTTTGGCCCCTGGGTTATCTCCTGCATATCCACACCAACTCCCGGAGGCAGAGAGGGGGAGGATAGTCCTGCCACAGAGTGGGAGAAGATCAGAGAACCTGAAAAATTTTGAGAGAATTGAGGGAACACCACTTTTTGGCAAAATTTGCAAAAGAAATTGTCTACAGCAGAGATAATTAATGTTTTCAAAGATGACTGGATTCCCTTTTTCAACATGAACTATCCAGATGTAAGTTTAGAGGTTTATATTTCCTCTGGCAAACTTCTGGCATGTGTAGCTTCGTTGATTTATAACATTGTCACTCTTGGTGTCTGCCCTTCCTCTACATCAGAAATTTATCACAGCAGTGTTGGTGGACTCAAACTGTGCTGGCTTTTCAGCTGCTGCATCTTGCAGTAAACACATTCACCTGAGCCATGCTCTTTGTCAGTTTAAGCTAGTGCTGTGCACAGTGAACTATAACAGAACCAAATGTGTTGCCTTAAAACTCATTCCTCAGCAGTTTCTGCTGTTTCACTGGTGTGTGAGCTAAGCATTAGCACATTTGATTTTCCTGCTACAACTAAGGGGCACAGTGGTGGGTCATGGCAACATCATAAAGTCTGCAACATTGCACAGCACCTTGGTAAAATCCCTCTAGTGAGGTGGGGACAAAGGTCCAGGTAGCTTATGACAAGCTGTGTGTATTCACACCTGTATATCAAACTGTCCCTCATTTTTAAACCCTTTGTTTTCTTCCACCAGGCAGTTGACCACCACAAAGATTTTAGAATCTGATCTTTTATTGACTGTTCCTGATAAACAAGCTAAAACTGAATTCAGCATGATCTGCTGATATTTGTGTTCAGTCAAAAACATTTACAGCTCTAAAATATTTTAATGTGAATTTAATCAATTAGTATAAAATCATCATTTATAATCTCACAAAAAGTGTCTTAAAAAGGAAAAATATTCCCTTTTCTAGCAACAGTTCAGCTACATTTCAACAGACTAATCTATGACTGTTCTAGCTGCTCCATTTATTATAAACATGTATTTTCTCAGCCTTTCAATTTTCTTCTTTTTTAGTTCTACAACTCAAAATTTTTAATTACAGGTCCATCATTATATTTAATTGATTGTATTTTCTGTGAATGAGTTTGTTCTCACTATACTTTAAAAAAAGGTGTTAGCTGTTTCAATTTATTTTCTGTATTTAACTAATGAAATCCTCCATAACCTGAAGTTTCTACTTCCTTCTGTTTCCTTTTCTTTCCCACTATGTATGGAAAATCTGTTCCTGTTCCCTTCGATCCTTTCAGTTAGCGTATCATTGTAGTGGTGATATTTTTCTATTCCTCTGAATATCAGGTTTTCTGTATTTTCTGGCTTGGCTGGTCTTGCACTCCACAAAATTTGTGCCAAAATAATTGAAATACCCAGTGTTTCCCATTTTTTCCTGTGTTTACATATAATCCAGGAACTACACTTTTGAAACCTTTTCAAGATACAAATCTTGTCACCTAAACACTGGCATATTTAAGAATTAAAAAGATATAAACCCATTTCTGTTGTATTAATGTATTGTAAATTACTTCATTGGCATCCTAGACAAATCTAAGTTAATATTTTTCTCAACTCTACCAAGTCATCCTTTAGAATATGGAAGGGGGAACAGGTAAAGAGTAGGCTTATGTGGCATTCCTAGTTAGAGACTACTTTTCTAATTAACTGATTTTTAGAGCAGTTTTTGAAACAACAAGCAGATATGCAATTAGATTTCTCATTCTTACTATGATGAGCAAGAAATTCTGGCCTACTGTCACAATAAAATAACAAAGCATTCCTGGATGAAGAATCGAGCCGTAAGAGAAAATTGAAAATTAGAGCTGACAACAATACATTAAACAATGAAATTACAGGTGACTGATTGCACATAAAAGCCAATTAATTAAAAACAAATTGCATATAACATTTAAGTTTTGTTATACATTTTCAGTATGGTTCAGTGGCTTTCTTAGATCAAGCATTAAGTAGTTTTTTATTATCTCTAATTTCTCTTCCAGGGAAAGCGGGAGGAATGACATTTTGCCATGTTGGTAATTTATATGGGTAACTTATAAGAATGGTTTTATTTCATATTATTTGCTCCAATAATCTAAATAACAGCAGAACACAATGACTTCCTCGTGTGGCAGTACTGTACATTGCAAAGTAAGACAAGAGGCAAGATAAATTATGTAGCTGAATCTCATAATGAAGAAAATCAATTTCTACTGCCTGATAAATCAAAGCAAATTCAAAGTCAATAGAATGATCCAAAATTTATGCCAGACTAAAGCAGAACCTTGTTTTCTTCTTTTTCTCAAATATCAACTGAAGCATAAGGCATTTCAAGGAGTTTAAAACTAACTGGATTTAATGGCACTTGACTGCAGCTCATACTTTCAGCTTCTCTCACTAGTTATCAATCCCCAGGAAATTATCTGTGCTTCAGTCATGACTGTTTGTGTAATGAACTTTGAACAGTTTCAGCAGGTTTTAAACACAAGAGATGATATCTTAATGAAAAGTATTTGAGTCTATAAAATATTTTTCTTCCCTTGGTATATTAGGTTTGTATGGCCAGGTTTTTATAGCTGGGTTCTACAGAGGTGGTTTCTGTGAGAAGCTGCTGGAAGCCAATCCCAGGCGGCTCTAAGATGGATATGCCACTGCCCAAGGCTGGGCCAATCAGAAATGATGATAAGCCCTCTGTGATAACATATTTAAGAAGAAGGAAAAAAAGTGTTGTTACACAGATTTAATTGTGGCCAGAGAAAATTGGAGTGAGAATATATGAGAGGAACAATTCTGCAAACACCAAGGTCAGTGAAGAAAGAGGGAGAGGAGGTGCTCTGGGAGTCAGAGCTGAGATTCCTCTGTAGCTCATGGTGATGCCCTTGGTGAAGCCCATGGAGGACCATGGGGATGCAGAAAGGCCCATGCCAGAGCAGGTGGATGCTTGAGAGGAGGCTTTAAATACATTTTGTGGTGGAGCAGGTTTCCTGGTAGGAATTGTGACCCTACCCTAAATTTCATTTTAAATGAAATTTAAAAAAAAAATTAAAAAAAAACAACAAAGCATATTTCCCAGTTTCTTTAGACAGGACATATTTCCTTATTTGCACACCTCAAATATCGATTTACTGAAACCAAGAAGAGTTAGCTACAAGAAACTTATTGATGTTTGCTTTTCCTCAGTTTTCCTATCAGTGTTGTCAGGTGTTAAACAGTGAGAACAGTTTAGAGTGAACCCTTCCCTTTTGTGTCCATTCGTTTTCCAGGTCTGGCACAGTCCAAAATGCAAAGAATTCTGTTGCTGGCCTTGCCGAGAACTGTTAGTTATTGTGGGGCTTCTGGCATTAACACATGACTACATGGTCATAAACTTGCAGCCATATAACAGTGCCTGATATGAGTCTCTCTATTTCCCTACACCACTAGATCTCTAGATCTACATCAAAGATTCACAGCAAGATGACTCAATCCTGCAGTAAATCTTCAGGTCTGTTTCCACTGAATGAAACACCCTTTCCATTTTCCTTCTCTTGGCTTTACTGTCAAACCGTGGAAGCTTGTCACTATGGACAAGGTGACCTTTTATTGAGAGTATATTTGGGAAAGTTTTGTCTCCTCATGGTTACAGTGGTTTATCATCTTTAAAATCAAAACTTCACAGTCCCTTTCTTCTGCCCCTGACAATGACACAAGGTGGTATAAAAACAACCTCCTAGGTCCACCCAAAGCCATGCTCCCTCAGACACCGAAAAAAAAAAAAAGAGCTTTCTTCTGGCTAAAACTAGGATAATTCTATACACAGTAAATAACATTTTTATATATAATACCCTCAATAATTCCTGAATATTGAATAACTACTCAAAATTTCTAAGTAAACTACTACTTAATTTCTAAACAAATTACTGTCAATTTGTTACTGAACATCACCAATGTAACTTGACTTTATTTCCTGCAGTGGGATTTTTACCATGCATTTCTTGATTCTCTTTCTTCACAGTTCAGGAAAAGTAAAAAAGGCTTTGTTCACCAGCTAGACTAATAATTGGGAATAGGCTTTAAATGACAATTATGCTAATAACTTAGAAGGGAGAGATAAGATCTGCATTTGAGTCTGATGTGTAAAAAAAGTAGGATGGGATGCAAGAAATAAGGGAACATCTTAGCGTTAGATTTTTTTCATAAAAGAACAGTCTAGAGAGAGAAAAGTAGATGAGCCATGTAGGAAAATCACCAGGGTTGTTGTTTTTTGGTTTTTTTGCAAGACAGATAGCAAGTATTTTCTGGCAGCATTGGTTTTATGAGCCAGTTATGTGTGTCTTCAGGCAACGTAACAATGAAATTAATATTAGCAGGGTAGTGTAGAAGTTGTTTACATTTATCCAGAAAGAACATTGATTGTTTTCCCTCTGCATCTAGCATGTAAGTATCACTTGAAGGAACAGGGAATAGGCAATGAGAACATCACTATTAAAACCCACTTCAAAACAACCTTACCTTAATTAAGAAAAGAATGAAAATACTGGAAATAAATTTTATCTAGTCAGAGAGAAATATCTAACTAAAAAGAGGCCTAAGTTGATCAGAATTCAGAGGCTGCTCTATGGGGCCCAGTCTGCACTATTGCATTGATTTATATGGTGTCAAGGGTAGAGCCTACTGTCCTGATCTGAAAGAGCTGTCCTCATACCCATGTTACCATGAACATGGGATTTTTTAGCCCCTTGCTTCTAACCTTAGATCTGAACATTTTCCTTGACTGGAGTTCAATACTGTGCAAGACACAAGGTTTTACTTCCTTTGAAAACATCACATGCACCAATATTTAGGCTACTGGACTAGAACTTTGGAGTCGAAAAACTTCTGCTCTGCTGTGCAGACTCAATTCAGAGCATCTGTTTCCCTGGATATTCTATTTGAACTGCAAATCTTTGGGGCAAGGAGTGTTTCACAACATATATGTATTTTTCCATTAGTTATTCTAAGGGGCCTCTGAACTTAATGTGGATCTCTGAGTAAGTAAATTAATGAAAGGAATACCATTAGATGTGCATTATACCAAATTATAGCTGTGGAACATAAAGCAGAGCTTTAGTGACTGTGCTTTGGTTTAGGTCTAAAAAGCTTGCATAAATTGACTAAAGGTAATGGAATTAATAAGCATTTAAGTTCTTTTTCAGAATTGCATCTGTTTTGCCTCAAAGTCTACAAAAACCTGTCAAGTTAATACTTATGTAGCAATGGATTGTATTTTTTAATGTATCTACTTTTTTAATAGGTATTTGTTTGTGAGGGCCCTAGGGTTTTTATGAAAAATATTCATGTATAGTGCATGGAGAGTACATTCATTTATAAGGTCAGTATTCTTTTGCTTTTCCTCTTTAAGGCTTTAGACATATTAATTTTAAATCTCCCTTCTTAATTATTAATTTATGTATATTAGGGAATATTCTTAACCACTGTCTTTACAAATGGTTACTTTCTGTAAAACACGTTTGTCTGAGGGGACTCCACACTGCCAAAGTCCATTACAAATAATATTCCGTCTATGACAGTCCCAGGAACCAGCTTGGACTACTACTTTGCTGCACAAAGATGAGTAAAACAAATTACCTGATTCCAGCAGTACATGTATTTCTTGTTAGACTACAGCTCTGTGGACAGCAAGGCAGCACTCGTTATCTTCAAACATCACCTGCTGATTTTCAGCTGACCTTTCTGCAGAATATCTGAGAAACAGCATGTACAGGTCCCAGTCACCCTGTCCATTGCACTGTAGCTTGACAAATCACAACCCAGTTGCAGCAAGACAGAAACTTGGCATGCTTTATGACTCTGAGAGATGTGAGCCTCTCTGTAGGTCCTGATGTATTCCAACCACCAGAAATACTCTAGCCAACTGTTTGCTATAGTATGAGCAAGAACATGATCAACAATGAAAACTGACAATTTGCAGTCATTTTTCAATGAATAAATGTAGAATTTTAAAGAAACCCAATCTGGCACTTCTCTGCCTCTAACTTTTACTACTGAGAATGCCTTGCAGCTCAGGAAATAGCATATTCTGCTACAGAGCTAATATGCAAAAACTGAATGCAGAATTGTGCAGAAGAACCAGAATGAGATCTTTCAGAGCTGAAAGCTGTAACTTCATTCATGTTTCAAGCCTGAACTAGATCTTCCCTTCTGCAATGTGAATGCCTTCTGAATGTGTACTGTGAATGATCTAAGAAATTATGTTACAGAATGAGGAAGATTACACTCCACAACTTATAATAAAACCCCAATTTGTTTATTGAGACTTGCTTTGTTTCCCTCCAACATTCTTTCTAATATATAAACACTTCTTTACATATTGACATTTCTCTGTCACCTCATTTTGTGTCTAATAGACACTTCAATTTCCTTTTCCTAGCGTTAAACAGCCCCCTAAATTATCAAGACAACTCATCATCACCAGTTTTTGTTAACTGTTGTTGATCAAGGGCAAGTTATTTATATATAACAGAGTAAAGATAACAAAGAGGTCTCTTTGCAGTCTGAAGGCAGTGGATTACTCTACTTGTTCTGAATTTTCAAAGATGAATAAATGAAAGTTCAATCTAATAAACTAAAAGTTTAAAGAACTTTTTTCATTCCAAAGAATGAAAAGGGAGCTCATAGGATAGTTGCAGTATGTTCAGGGTGGCCACAAATAATACAAAATGTTTTCTTTTATTTGAGTCTCTATCACTATTAAGGTATAAAGAATTTGATATCATTGTTGGTTGAAAAAAAGAATAGATCAGACCTAGTTAAATATCCTGTAGGTCAGAGCTAGTTAAATATCCTGAAACTGAAAATTTATTTTCACTCCTCTGTGAGAAGGACATCAATAAAGGATCTGAAGTTCTACCTCATCCAGGCCTGTCTAGCCATACTCTGTCTATGTTGCAGGTGCACCTACCATCATTGTTCTCTTCTGGGAACTGGAATGTGGGATTCCTGGTGCCTGACACCTACATGGTCTTTGATTCATGTTCCACTCACTTTACCTGATGATGCTTAGAGTGGATGGGAACTTACCAGCAGAATGGTAGAGAAATTAGCTGACAGGAAACTTGACCTACTGTCACTACTGGAAACTGACGAGGGCAGAAAGAGCTTAACTAGAACAGAATAAATTATCTTTTGACAGCTCTTCACACTTCAGGCTCAAAAATCTTACTGTTATAAAAGATGGAAAATTGAGGTACTTTTGGTTTTGAAAATGAATTTTTGGGGGAAAAAAAGGACTGAAATATCAAAGCATTTATTGTGGGTCATCTATATGTCCCTTATGAATGAATCATACTTATACCTATAAATACTTCAGAGACTTGCCATGATCTAGGGACATACCAAATTTTCCTCTCTGATTTTCAATTAGTAATGTCCTTCACCTCATTTTCTCTCAGCGGTCTGCATGCTGGCAGTATGTTGTGTATATGGAACTACAGGTGGCAGACAGTGATGATGCAAGGTAAACCATTCAGAGGGGCTCACCACCAAAAAAAGGATGTGCCATTCAGAGGGCCTTGAGGTGAATTGGGTCTGGAAACAGAATTAACATCTCAGATATAAATCTTAGCAATATCCACAGTAAGTATGTTCTGAAATTCTCCTAAACAAAGCAGAATTGAGTATACCAAAAGGCAAAATTAAATCCTAATACCAGTGAAACACATGGATAGATTATATGTACCTTGCTAGGAAGGTAGGAATCCATTGTAACAACAGAGGAATTTTTATGTCTTTTGAGGCAACAACCTAAAAGGACAAAGGTTAACAAAGGCAGTGTGGTGAAAGACAGCATACAACAAGAACAAAGACACCCTCCTGCATTTCATTTATCTGTGACTGAAACTGGTGACTCCTGTTTGTGTGGCATGGCTCCTCTTGACTGTGGTTTGCTCGGGAATGTTTTGAATTCATCTCATGGCAAGTGTGACAATATATTTCAAGTATAGGATTCAGCACAAGCTTTCATTCTGTTATTTGAACATTCTGTATATAAGTTATACAGTGTTAGCTAAAATAGGTATTTATTTAGTAGCAGTTGCTTATTTATAACCAGAATCTGTTAGAGACAAGGAGGCAACTCAATGTATGAATAAATATGTGCAGGTGACCAAGTGCATCCCAGAAAAACCACATCTGAAAGGTAAAGAGTAAATGTATTTCATCACCTCACTGGCTAGAGGATCCCAAAACAATGCCAGGCTGCAGAGACACAAAATGAGGATGCAGGCACCATAGGGCTTAGTCCAAACTTTAATTTCTGTTAGGAAGAAAACACAAGATTCTGTATGCTTTACTTTTAGATAACATATGGTCATACTTTGTATTGATTTATGACAGATGTAAATTAACAGTCAATAACACATTTTACCATCTTGAAATAGGTTTAAAATGTTCTTAGTGTTACAAGAATAAGTAATATACCTGAAGCACAGCCCCAAATGAGCAAGTATGGATGAAAGCCTTCCTTGATACCTACTGATTTCAATGAGGATCTGGAAAATGTTCAAAGTAAGCTAAGTGTACTTGTGGCCTAGCAATGAATCTGCTTATGAATTACATAGAAATCTATCAAAGAACTAGAACTAGAACTGGATTATATAACTCTTTTCAAATTGATGCAGCCTATGACAACTTTCCAAGTTTTAGTTCATATAACATTTAAAGTAAGTTTGTCTGCATCTGATATTCTATTAAAAATGTGCAGATTTCTTCATCCCTATACTGTAATGGTTATAAATAGGGGTGGCCTCATAGCATAAAATGAATTTGGATATGTTGGAACTTTTTTTAATAGTACTGTTAAATGAGAATTATCCTGTAGTATTGCACCATGTCCAAATTCCTTTTGATTATTTTGGTTTAGAAGTGTTATTTTTGCATGATGTCTTAAGATACAATTTTTCCTTTTTTTTTTTTTTTTTTTTTTTTTTTTCTAATTATTCCCANTTTTTTTTTTTTTTTGCATTACTATATATAGCCAAAATATAGTAATATAATGTAAGGAAAATATAGGCTAAATCTTGGGAGATCATTCCTGATAAGGATGTGAGAGATCCTTGGAACATTCTGTGCTTAAAACTGGCAGAAGTCCATTCAAAATTTATATGAGACAAATGTCTAGGAAATACTTTAATATTAAAACAAAAAAATCATGAACTGGCAAAGCAATAAACTCAAATGTGACTTAGCTAATGTTTCTCCAGATATCTGCAATGCTATGCAAGGGGTCACTGTACAGCTGAAGAACACCCTTGTTATTTTTTTCATAATTTCCCAAACTGGTCAGTAAACAAACCTAGTGCGTAGTTTCTCTAGTAAAAGGCTTGGAAATTTATCATGATTTTCAGATTTGCATTGTCTTGTCTACTGCATTATGCCTCTTTTAATATAAATACATAAATTTCCCCATTTCAATGATGTTACTGACCAATTATAAGGATTTTGATATAATTGCCGACAGGAAAATATAGGCTTTTCCATCCCTGAAAAAATTTCAAGTTGAGTATGGATTTGAAAGTATAGATAAGCTGGTACTTCAAAATATGAGGTGAGAAGGAAGAGGAGGAGGACTTAAAAAATTTTCCATAGTAGGAAAGAGTCCAATCTGACAGATGGGGTGACCAGCCTAAATCTTCAACTATGAAATTTCATTATCACTTTCTTACATGCACAATATTCAGTGTTACTACAGATAATAAATTTATTCATTGATTTTATAAATCCATCCACACTTCAAGCTTTTCTCTGATAGCACATTCAAAGAAGAAATAATTCATTTAACTTCAAATATGGTTACTCACTTTTTCTTTTCCTCTGGTGGTCCATAATTCTTATTTGTATCTTTTTAAATACCTTTGTAGTCTTTTAGAAAATTCATATCTAAGGAAACATTAAAAGGTCTTCCAGATAGAAATGCTTTCTCTGACAGAATGCTTAATATTGACATTGGTTATACTGCTGTTCAACTTAAAGCCTTAAGGCCTTTCAACACTAATAATTGTATATGTTTCTGTTTTCTTTAGATAAGATAAATCAAAGAACTGACACAATTTCAAATTGAGAGATATAAATGAATTGGCAAGCTAAAGGGAGCTATTAGAAATCTGACACTGCAGACCTTTCACTCCATTAAAAAAAAAATCCAGAAAATTAATTACTTTAAATCTTTTCCTTTGTGTTTAATCATGGCAGTAGAATGCACTCAGAGAAACAATTAAAAAGGATCACAGCTGGATATCCAACATATAACTCAAGACATGGAGCTCCTCTCATTAATTGTTTCTGTTGTTAGCAGATCTTTTATATTTAAAGCTAGCATATAAGTTGAGATGCTTTCATTTATCTGGGTTTTCAAATATTTAATTACTTGCATATCAGAACTTTTCAACATTTTTCTAAAGTTGCCTTTCTTCAGGTTATGTGCTGGGGATTTTTTGTTTTTTTATTTTTTTGTTTTAGATCCCGTTATACTTTATGCCAATGAGGAAATGGTCTTCTTTGTCAGAAATCTCAAACTATTTTTTTCATGCTGGATTATCCACCAATTTTTTTCACCTGGGAAAAGCTTTAGTGATCACTAGTGCAACAGGTTCACTTTTCTTGCACTGATGTGACCTCTCATGCATACATTCATTAAGGTTTTTTGAAATCTCTTTCTGATATCTAGCTGAGAGACTGCCATTCTTTATCAAGACTGCTGCTGTAAGATCCAGAACATAACAATCATACTTCAAGCCACAAAGAGATATCCTGGGTGCTTACACAGGTGAGAAATGTATCCTCAGACCTGAACCTTGCTAGTGCCAGTTGCTAATTTTGCAAAATAAATCTTCTCTGTGCATGCTAAGCCATGATCAGCCTACCTCTATATGAAAATACCTGCCAGTTACAAAAGTAGATGGGATAATGAAGACTCTTGGACAAGATTAGACTATAAAAATGGAGAGTCAGCCCCCCAAAGGAAAAGTGGAAATTGCAATGGTCTAGATTTCAATGAAATATTTCAAAATAAAACTCACTAGACAAAGGAACTGCAGAAAACACTTAGAACAAAGATGTAATACCACAGACTTCAAAGAGAGTAGAAAATTAAGTCAAGATGACATTCAGCTTGGATTAAAGGAAATAAAATGTAATCATACACATATGGAAATAAACACTAATTGTTTTTTAGAATGGGTTTTAGCAAAGAATATATTGAGATAAGAAGTTTACCTACTTTTAATTTGCACAGTATAGACCATCTCTGTCTAAACAACCGTTCACGTTAACCCACTGTCTAAATTTATAGAAAATAAAAAGCAGATGGATGAAGACTTGGTAATGAATATTATATTATACATTTTTTTAATACTACTATGCTGTAGGAATAGTCCAATACAAGTGTGGAAACACAAAGATATCTCAGAGATACTCTTCCTATAGGGCTCTTCTTACAGCACTGCAGATATGTTATTGTATTATGAGTATCAGATTATCACTTCAATACAGACATTTTGCATGTTCCAAAGAAAACAGCACACTTCAGAGAGCTCAAATTACTAAATTGCACAGAAAGAATGAAAGCTTTAAGCAATGAGCCTAATCTGAAATGTCTGCAACACCATTATAGTGCCAGGAATTTCTGTGAAGCCCTGCTACACCTGTTGTTTCTCTGCCAACTGCATGTTTCTTAGCTAACAGAAGGATAAGGGAGCAGAGAAAAACAGTTGCAAACAATGGAATGGCATTAAGAAGACCTCATTTTAATTCCAAGTGCTCTTACCAATTTCCTATCTTGTTTAGACAAAGTACATAATCCTTCTGAGATCCTGTACTGTGCTCATAATGGTGCTTTCGTGAATTCTTTGTAACAGAAATCCTTTGCTATGTTTATATATCTACAGTACTATATTCATGGTATTATCTAGAGAAGTACATTCACAGCATGGCTGCTATGAAATTAAAGCTTAGTGACAGAGAAAGCAATTATGGTTTAGCAATTAGGACAAGCAGGAAAAGTAGAGTAAATTAAGATGGCAAAACAGGGACAGAATATGAGAAACGGATTGTTGCTAATGAGAATGATAGCCATGGATGAAACTTCATTGTGTACTAAGGTCTTAATTGCAGGAATTCTCTGAACACACAGGAAAACAGACTTGCACTGAGGGTGTCCTGTATGACCAACAGGTCTCTTCCAAATTTACAAGATACATAGCAACATTAATTACATTCCACTAACAGAAGAGGAAGTATCTCATATTATTGTTTGGAAGGCCACCAACAATGATTAAAATACCTTTTTCAGACTTTTCATTTGTTTATGATATATCAGGAAAAATATTTTTTTTAACTGAAGGATTTTCCAAAACCACCTGAGAGATTTGGATGCCTCAGTCCCTGTTAAAATTAAATCTACTAGGCAGCTTTGAAATTCACAACTTAGCAGCAAAAACAAAGAACTGTCAATGTACAAAGCCACTTGCAAGTATGAACCATATGTTGTCTCTGCAGGACACTCTAAAATTAATCAGACATCTTGGTTTCTATTATATTATATCTAAGAAGCAAAAGTTTAGACTTTGTATTGTTTCTAAAAAGGTGGATTCATTAAATTCAGATGATCTGTGTCTGGAGACCATTACAATCATTGGAATCATTCAAGCTGAAACTGCTTTTATGTACCAGCTTTTTTTGCACCAGAGCTTGCTCTCTCTCTCTCTAACCCATGAAGTACAGAAAACTAAGGTACAGAGGGTTTAAAGATGTCTCTTCAGAATGCTAATACAGAACAAAATGTACACCCGTATATAGACATAATCTTCTTCTATATATTTATTCAAAATTAGTGTAGACAGGGGAAAATATTTTTTTCCAAAACCCAATTACAAAATCTAATCTGGAATGCTCATTTTCATTCAAACAACACAGGATGAATTGAAACATTGGGTTTTCTTATGTGATTCAAAGTGGGCAGGAAAGAATCTTCCCCTACCCTCCAGCAAAATTCTGATCTGGAGAGCCATAATATCCTAAATGTATGCAAAAGTAATAAAAGCAGGATATGCAACCTTACTTTTGATTTTAGGGACCAGTCTTTATACACATATAGATATTGCAAAAATAAGATCAAGTAAACACTTTGTTTACAATTATTAATATGAAAACTCTTACAAAATGCTTCTACAATTTATGTCAAAGACTCCAATTTTACTGATCCCTTATTGCAGTAATTGGCAATTCCCTGCATCTCCAGCTATCTTTATCAGTTTCTCCACATTTTAAGTTTCATAATTAATGATCTAAACAAAAGTAGATAAGATTAGGAAGATGATTTGCCTCTGGGCAGGTTATTCCATAATTGTTTATTATGTGTTCTCATTCCCTGAAGCAGCTGGTATTGACTGCTGACAGAAATAGCACATTGGATTAGCAGATCAGTGGTTTGACCTGTAATGGCAATTCCAATTGTCCTTTGCTGCCATGAGCACAAAAGTTTAATCAAAATGGATTTAAATTAATTCAGACATTTGAAAATTGAGGCACATTATACAAAATTCATGTAGAAAAAAATTCTTCTAATGCAATTTTGGCAAATGCCATCTTTAGAGTAAAGATAGGAACAATTAAAAATCTACATTTTCTGAGTCATCTCTCACAGGGAAAACTTGTGTCCTACTGCACATCTAGTTCCACCATGAACTTTGTCAGTTCTTGCCCCAATATTGCCCTCTTTCATTCCTCCTTTAAGAAAGTTACTTCCAGTGACCTGGAGAAATCTTAAGAGCTATGTTTTTGCAGGAGGATGAGTGAGATGGAAACAGCATGGAAATATTTGTGACAAACAGTTCTTCTGAAGATCTTGAGAATATTTCTTCTCATCTAGAAAGGTCCATCAACACTGCAACATGATATTTGGAAGAACAGCCAGGGTATAACAGAGATTCTACTTATGACTATTGCGATAAAAGTATAAGAGTATGTCAGGATGACTGCAAAACCAAGTAACTTTGGCAAATTCAAATCAGTCTGCACACTGGCCTAAGCTTTTATGTAGAACAGGTTTTATTTAAGTGTATAAGAAGTAAATGGAGTGTGGTGTCATTCCATCACTTAACACATTTTTAAAATTTGTTTGTTCCCTATTAATATGGACATGTTGCAGTTAAAAGAAAATCCTAAAAAGTACATCACCTGTAAAAGAAGTTAGGATAAAAAGCCTTGTAGATTATATCCAAAATAAAAATGCTGAGTTATTCTCTTAATTATGTTCAGTTCTATGAGGGAATCCAACAGAGCACTCGGACTTTGTTAAGAGCAGATGTTCTGAGACTGTAAGAAGCCTCAAAATCATGCAGTACTTCATAAATAATTTTAAAAATATCCTTTTTTAATAGGTATTTCAGCAGGGTATTGGTAAGGCAATGGTCATAATTTAACTAAATTTGTGATTAACAGTAGAAACACTATTTAACTGCTGAAATTCTTGCAGCTCTCCCCACTGCTCCTCCTTAGTTTCTTTTTCTTAGTAAACCTTCATGAAGTGCACCTGACACACTGCCTCCTTGGCTTTAGCTCAGGTATACTTTTTTCCTGTGTGTTTGATTGCTTTTTTCCAAAGGTATAATTTCAAGTGTTGAATTTTATATTAATATGTCTTTATAAAGTTTTGCCATGGAGACAAAAGAAGAAATGTAAGTGTTGTATTTGCTGGATATCTTTTCTCATTTTCTAGAATTAAATGTTTCATTCTGTTGACCTTCCAGCTTAATCACTTTCTCATTATTTTCAAGGAGATTGTTTCTATGATATGCAGGAGGTGAAGAAGGAGGTCCTTCTCTTTAATCACTACATCCTTCTTACAGTATTTCCTTTAGAAAATGAATTTTGTACTTAATAATAAACAGTATAATTTAGGAGAATTTAGTTGAGGTAGGGAGCAAACAAAATTTGCTTTTAAAATTGAACATCTGAATTTTGCTCATGGGAAAATAGGTAATTTTGGTTTGTGCTGTGTGAACATGTGCAAAACAGGTGTCTAATTTCTAGTTTCCTCCAATAACTCCAGAGGTGATAGGGGCCTAAACCAGGTGTGCTTGAATTCTGTCTGAAGAGGAGAATGGGAGATAAAATTGTCAATTGCTCGTCTGGAACCGGTTTTGGTTTGTACACACTGTTTTACTACATTTGAGTGACTTTTCACTTACAAATTGAGAAAACACTACATTTGTAATAGTGTGCAGAAGTGTAGGCCAACAACATTTGAATCTGCCTAAAGAGAGGTCGTGCTGAGTTAAAGCGATGTTTTCCAACTCTGGAGTGATGGAGCTTAATTTAGACTGGAGTAAAACAAAGAACTGATAACAAAAGATATCTCATCACATAAAGGGAGAACAAGAGAAGATGTTGAAGGACCCCCTGTGCTTTAAAAGGTGGTATTTTGTTTTCAGTGCCACATGAGGTTTTCTTACAGTTGGAAAATAAAAAATGCTAGCAAAGCTGTTGGAGATGGCAGAAAGGAGTGGCAAAATGCAGATAGCAGAGCAGCTCAAGGAGGCTGTAAGCAGCTTGTGTGGGAAAAGGCTGTAAGTGGTACTTTGCAGGACAGCTGATGAGAGGGAAAGACTCCCTTAAGTCTGTCAGGGAAGGACAGATGGTAGATGAGAGGAGAACAAGAAGCAACTGCCAGAACCAGGTCAAACCAACCTGAGTGCAGTTTAAACCAGACATTCTGACTGAGCTCAGGAAAGCTTGGGTTAATTTTCCTAGCTTATTAGATGCTCTGAGCTAATGCCTTAATAGCAACCTGCATGACTTTAAATTCAGCTCTTGTTGTTGTCCATCTAGAATCTGTGGAAGAGTTAGATGTCTGAGTTCTGCTAGTAGCTAATAAGAAGTACAAATAGAAACAGAAAATTACAGCTTTGTCTGCTTTAAAACCTTTCTTGGTAAAGTCCTGTTCTGGCAGGGGAGAACAGACCAGAAGAATTCTTTTGTGAATTCATCAGCACCATTTGCATACTGAGGAGCTGTTTTTTAGTGCAGAACCATCCTGCAGTTCCTAAGCTGAAACCATACCACTTTTTGAATGTGAAGCAGTTTGAATCTGCATCTGTGTGGCGTTGAGAACTACTACCAATTAGCTGGGATTCAGCACCCCTTTGAAGCAACTATTCATTTTCCCAGATACAATCTGATATGCCTGTTTGGACTATTCTGGGAAAGTGCACCTGGTTTTCTATGCTATCTTAGGTATTTTAATGGCACATTTTGCTGAAGATAATGTTTTCTCACATTTTATTGTATCTTATGCTGAAATTAGCAAGTAGTGTGGAACAGCAAGAGTAGAGCCTGACAGCTGTTGCTGGGGCCACAGTGCTGGTACCCTCTCTATTACAGGCAATTTTGCTCTGCAGACCCAGCTAGTCTGCAGTCCATTCAGTGTTTGGTATCAGCTGTGTGCATGACCTGTCCTTCTTGAGTACATCTGTTGCTTCAGCTTCATCTGGGAGTAATTCAGTTCAGCTGCCTCAGGGCTACTCCATGACATGAGATGTTAATAGGGACAACCAAGAAATTTGCTTCTAAATCAGACTCACAATAAGACTTAAAAAGATAGTATAGGTCCATCTTTACATACTAGAGCACTTTGGGGTTAGTCCTCTGTGTTAGACTTGTGTTTGCAGATATCTTTCTAGTATCATGAGCAACACCACCTGCTTGGAAAATAAACTAAGTTCGTTTATGGTGTTGAGAAGGCTTGCCTGAAAAAAGACACCTTTTTACAGTTCTGAATTTTAGCACCAAAAATGTGGTAACAATCAGTTCCACTAATAAATACTGGCTCATAAATTCAGCATTCAGGTTTCAGTGACAAAGCTGATACTATAATTTTTGCGATATAACTGTAATATTCCTGACCTTGACTTCATTTTTAAAGCCAGCAAAACTAGGCTGACTAGTGGATTAGAGGATTTCCTGCAATGATCAGTGAAGGGAATGAGACCCTCTGTGGTGTGTTAACCCTGACTGAATGCCAGGTACTCACCAAAGCTGCTCTAGGCCTCCCCTCCACCACTGGACAACTTTTGTTTTTTAATTCTCTCCCTTGTTCTTCAGTGGGGAGAGTGAGTAGGCAATTAGATAGGTACTTAGCTGTTGACTGGGATCAACTCTCCACAGGGGGAGGAGTGGAGGAAAATATATTTTGCTGAAAAATTTAGGCTTCCAAATGGTCCAGTAAAATGAATTCCTTCATACAATCTTTGTACTGCTTAACACTACAGAGGAACAGATACTTGTAGGGGATGGGATGCAAGAAGCCTATAGTCTCACACTAGAACCTGGCCTGAGGGAAAATTACACATAGAGCCGCAGTAACTGTTTACTAGTCAGAAAGTAAAAGGAGCTTTAAATACAATATCAGAAGCAACAGTAGAGATGTTTGAGATGTTTACTTAAAGGGGAAGTTAATTCACACAGAAAATAAATAAAATACATAAAAGAGGCAGCTGTCTGTGAGCACACTACCATCCAGTGTATGAAGGAGCCCTCTGGGAGCAATCCTATCTGCACTCAGGAGTGCAGACAACTCCAGAAGAAGGCTCCAAGGAAAGGAGCAACACTACCTCTGATTAAACATCATGACAGACAAAAGACACTGAGGAGTACTATTGCTTTGAATTAAAATACCCAGAATCACTACATAAAATACAGTTATGAATACAAAATGTGAAGGAAGGCATTATTTCTCAGTATTTTGCCTTTACATAAACATAAAAGTCCCAAAAGTAAACAAACAGACAAGAATGAAAGCCAAGAACAAAAGCATATTGGATACCTATTTTTAAATGTTGGGAAGTTGAGTCAGTGGACAAAATATTTTGAAAATATGGCTTGACTCTGGAGTTCTTCAAGTTGCTCTGGGGTGTACTTTAGAGCAAGATCATTGCTGAAGATAGAAATTGATTCCTCCCCTGACTCTCCTTGTAGTCTTAGCTGCAGGATCACTTGAGAATGCAAATCCATAATATATTGATGAGTTTAGAAGCTGCACAGAATAATGCCAACCCAAGTTGTCTTACAGGTGAGGTAATACACAGAATTATAGAAAACCCCTTGATATCTGAGATTAGAAAATATTTTACAAAGTTGCCTGTTCCTTCTGATTTTCCCTGTCTGGCAAGGAAGGCTTCCCTCCGCTCCCACAATCCCATACCTTAGGTAAGCAACAAGCTGTAAACAGTGTGAATTAAGTGCTCAGAAAATGGGAGAATTCCTTTTTTTGAACTCATAGATGCAACAAATGAGGATGGCAAATCTCTTTAGCCCTGCATAATACTAATTTAGACTGTCAGAAAGATATTTCAGTATATCAGTCTTCTAAATCAAATTTCCAGACTGGGAATATATTATATTAAATAGAACTTTGCACTAATCTTCAGTCTGTTTCTACTAATTTCTGAACAAACCCCCTTTTTAGGGTATTCATTTTGATAGGTCTAGTTCTACAGACATAAAGACCCCTGCCGCGTTCATATTTTTGAGAAGAAGCTTAATGCACTCTCCTGTCTCCATATCCTGGTTTGTAACTCTTTTGTCTTTTGAAATTCAGAGTGATAATTAGACTTACTTTGTTAGTTCATCCATTTAATTTAATTTAAGATGAATTCAGCTTAATCCAGATTGATCCAAGGTTATTATTAATATCATTTGTTCTCTAAGTTTTGCCTAGCTCAGTATTACCTGTCATTTTCAGTAGTATTTGTCTTTCTAACATAATTAAGGATAGTTTTATCCCATAGCAGCCAGAGTAAAGGTTGAAAAATCCATTTCAATATTAAGTTTTCATAGATACTTCTGACTAACTGTGTGGCAACTCATATTATGACCGACATCATTGATATGAAGCCGGAGTCAAGCTAGAATTCTTAGGTACTTCTCTACATCCTTCTTATGAGAACACCCTGATTACCAAATTTATTAATACAAGCTCTGCCTCAGAGTGAAAAAGCAATTGACCCTAACAGGCACTATGAGTAGTAGTCATTCTCCATCCCGAATTTTGAAGGATGAATTTAAAATAAAAAATTATGCAGCTTGAATCTTTCTTATCACTCTCAATATTGTATGGCACACAGTTTAATGCAAAAATCATACTTGCCATAATATAAATTGAAGTTGGGAAATAGAATTAAGAATTCATAAAATGAATCTTTCCTAGTTTTAGGACCATGGTCCACTCATTGAGTCCAGATAGAAAGTGGTAGAGTGATAATGATAAATTTTATTTTGACAAGTCTTGTTTTGTCTTACATGTATGAAATGGGGACAAAAAAAAGAGAACATACTTGATTATACCCAAAATTGTTCAGTTTCAACTTCTTGTTATTGAAAAGACCTAGGGACTAACTGAATTTTGCAGAAAAAAAAAAAAAAAAAAACCCCAAAAAAAAATCCCAAAATTTAATACATNCAACTTCTTGTTATTGAAAAGACCTAGGGCCTAACTGAATTTTGCAGAAAAAAAAAAAAAAAAAAACCCACCAAAAAAATACCACAAGTTTATACATGACTGCTTTGATGAAGGATTTTGAATTCACTGATAAAACTTGCAAATTTCAACAGCATTTTAAGTGACTCACCAATAATATTTTCTTTGAACAACAGTATTCTACAATGAACATCTGCAATCATTTGTCAATGCCTCCATAACTCTAAAGGAGTCCCACTGAAGTAGTTTCCATGTGAACAGGACAGTGATGCCTGCTCACAGTCTATGAAATCCAATCTCAATTTAACAGTTATTAAGATTATTAACAACCTGCAATATCCTATTATACAGCAACAGATGTTGCAATCAAATAATTTTCCTATCTAGAAAACACAATTATTAGTCCTTTATAAATATGATAAATGTAACCGTGTTACAAAGTGTCGCTATTCAATTTTTTCTGAAGAGCAGCATGATATTCGATGAGAATGTGAACCATGGGGTACAATAGAAGGAAAATTAACCTCTGTAGAACACTTTTAGTTGATACTGTGGAAAATTGATCCGTATTTGAAAGGAACTGGTTCAAGACCAGCAGCACAAACATCACTCAAATAGATACAGGTATCTGTCCCTTCTCATACTGCTAAACCTGAAGTATTTTTCTCTAGAGAAAGAATACATTTTGCTCATAAATTCACAAGACTTGATCATGTCTGCACAGATCTGGAGGACACAGCTCATGCTGAAGTCAGTACAAATCCATGCAGCTATAGCAAAGTACCAAAGTCAGTTAAATTTGGCCATGCTAGACAATAGGAAAAAAACCTGCCCTCTAAGCAGAGTTCCCATGTACAAATGCATTTTTCAGCATTATGCATCATAGGGATCCATACGGCTTCCAACTTTCTAAGAGATATCTGCATTTTTACACAAGTGGAAGCATCATGTAAGAATAATTCACAAAGCCTGATTTTGTTAGACAGTTTTGGTTTATGCAATCATTTTTACCCCAATTTAGAGCAATTTTTGTGAGATATAGGTCTTGTGAGATTATGCTACACTAATCTGTTTTAAAAAAAACCCCAAACAATCTATTTAGGAAGCCTGCAAATGAGGGATGTTATCCATTGAAGGACTACCAGGGCATCTTTTCAAGATCAAAGTTAGGCAAGTATTTCTGGGCAGACCATGCTTATAATAGATCACAAATCACCAAAAGTAACACAGTTTGATCTAAAATCATATGGAGAATACCCAGTGCTATTGCACCCTTTCCCAGAAGGGGCCACTGAGAAAATTCTGCTAATCTTGTGTAAAGCCATGGTTGTACTAGTGCTTCAATTCCCTTTGTTTTATAAGTTCTAGATATAATAAGGAAATAGATGGTAAAATTATGTCAAAGAAAAGGTATATATATAGACACACACACCACCACACACATAAGGACAGGCAGTCATGTCTATGTACATGGACATAAACACCTGCTTTTGAAGGTATCAACAAATCTCCACTGACACAGGACATTTACTGATCAACTTAGTTTTAATCAACTCTGGGGAGCAGAAACCAGATGTATGTATTAATTGACAGAAACACAGCAAAACAGAAATTAATTCAGAATATGAAATAGGAAACTCTGATGTCATGTGCACCTGAATTTACTGCCTCATCAAACACTTGTAACATTTCCAGATGACTGCTGCAGAAAAATAAAAGACAAAAGTTTTCCTTCCTTTAGGTACATCCATTCTGTAGAGGACTTCAGATCATTATTTACAACCCTGATTCACATTGTGATTTTAAAACTGATGTTTCAAACTTCATTGCTTTTTGCTTTTTAATTTTCTCACAAAATATGTTGTGACCTGGAAGGAAGCCATAGAAAGTTGTACTTAGGAGCCAATGAACTGACAAGAGAGGACAAATTATGTTTATGGATTCCCACAGGGCTATGAATAAAATGGTTCATCACCCACACAGATTTCTTCTACTTAGAGATTTAAAGTACATCATTCTCAAAGGGCATACAGATACAGACAATCACCAAATCCCATGGGAATAAATGCAAATCATAATCCCGATATATGAGCTGTCAAGGACCATTGGAGACCGCATTTCAATCATCCTGGCAGTTATAGTGCATTGAATCAATACAGCACATGGCATTATTACTCAGGCATGTGCATCACCATTCAGTAAAACAACAGAATAGCAAGGAAAGGTACTAGAAGGTAGAAATAGCTCTGGATGTTGCAGACTGCTAAATTTCCAATTATCTGCAAATTAGAAAAGGCTTTCTTTTTTCCTTTTAGTGAATTTTTACATTTACAAAAAGAACTGCAACATTAGCTCCCAATATTCCTAACCACATAAAAACCCCCAACATAATATAGATAAAAGTTTTCTTTCTGTAATACTGACCTAAGACATATAATCTTATTCACAGAAATGTTAATTAAAATTTATTAACAGCACAAACCAACTTTTAAATATGACTATATTTTTAGGAAATATTTAACCACCCTGGGGAGTAAAAGTCTGCAACAATCCAATAACAAACAACCCTATATAAACCTGTCATATAAAGACTGTGGTTCCACAACTTGCCTTGCATTAGTGAATAGACCTGAAAAGACTTTGGCAAGAATTTGTTACTAAATACTCTGAAGAAGACTGGAATTCTTTCAGTACATCTGTGATTGGGAATCTTGTTTAAAAACACACAGAAAACCCCACTTCACACAAGTTATATTAGATCTTCTATTGATTATTTTAGTACAATTACAGATTTATCCTTATTTTTCATCCATACTGTGCCCCCTGAATGAATTACTAATCTTGATCTTTAACTTGTACTGTAATTGATATCTGTGAAACAAGATACTGTCTCTATTGATGAAGTCCCTGATTGTAATCAGGAAATGTGTATATGTGTCTATGATAAATGTTTTTTTTCTGTGTCTCATTTTGCTACCTAAAGCATTCTATAAGACCTTTGTTCTTACCTAGAGTTTTAGATTATACTCAGTGTGCTATAAATATGATTCAATGTGATTCCCATGTACTATTTTACCGTAGCCTGTTGAGTCACAGGTCACAACTAGTCAACCTTAAAAGCGACAAATAACTCTTAGATTATTCTACTCCACATGGCAAGACGTCATTTCTCATTCAGATTTTTTTTCTTGAATTCTCATAGGAGGCTTTTCTTTCTAAGAGGATGCTGTGTTAGGTAAAGAGGTATTCAAAAACTCACAGAAATATTTCTCCTTGAAGAACTATGCTAATAGCATGCTCCCCTTCAAACATACACCTCACAAACAACAGAATGTTCCTATAAGCTTAAAATGCTTCAATGATAGTCTTTGGTGCAGTTATGTTCCTAAAATTACATATAGTCCTCAGAGTTTAGATAACTTGAATTCCAGAATTTTAGGCAAAAAGAACATAAGTGTTTAAAGTCTTTAACTTCAGACTACTTCATAAAGGCCAGATGCATACATGGGGTAGAACCAAAAATTACCAGAAAAGTTGCAACTATTAGCAGTACTCGGTTCAAATGAAGTAGATCTCACCATATATTCAAGTTCAGATGAACAATTAGATTTGTCAAATTTTTACCATTGCATCATTGAACCATCTCCATAACCCAGCACTTGCTTCCTCTACCCATAATATTCAGCACTTCTAGAAGTGGGTACTGAAGTTTTTCAACTTGGCTGCACAAGACTGTCATAATAGAAGATCCTAAGATCAGCCAGAAAGAAAGGACCTACAGTGTACTAAACTGTCCATAACAGTTTGAAGCAGGGAAGAAAAACCCAAAAGGAGTAAAGTAATATAGTTGACAGCATGGGCATGAGCAATTTAAAAACTCTTCCAAAAAGCACTCAATGAGACATTTGCTTCTATTTCCTAGGCAGTTATTTTGTATATGACTGCAGGTTATTTTGTTGAGCTGGTGACTATTAAACAGATGGGGTAATTTAAATTTAGGGCAGCTTTGGCAGTGCTTCATCATGTTTCTAGTAGAAGCTTCCTGTGCACACAAGAAAACTGTGGTGATAAGGAACCACAAAAAGAGACAGTTCTCTCCTGGTTTTGTTCACATCTCCCTCTCATTTTCAGTCTTTAAAATATATGGAGTAGTGATTATCAAGTCAACCTTTTCCTGAGGTTCTCTAGTATCAGTAAAATGCAGAGGTTTGCTTTGGTTGACTGTGATTCAACTGCTAAAACTTTGGACTGGCTGCAATACATGAAAAATAGCTTCATTGAAGACATCTTTTAAAGCTTTTTTTTTTTTTTTTAATGTTTCCACTTTATTTTAGGGAATTATTCTCACATCTGTCAGCAATATGATGTTTTGAATGGTAAAATGTAGTCCTTCCATGGCTGAACGTGAAAAAAGAGCAGGAAATCAGTACTATTTTTTTTAAATGGATAAACGTGTATGTACTAATGATGAGGATACACACTGCAAGAAGGACACTTACATTGTCCCTGATACTTAATAAGTAAATACATGATTAAATAAGTGCATAAAATTAACATACTATGTCAAATTAACAAACTCCATTGTCTAAGTTTCTTCCATGACTCTTTTGGCTACAGGTGTGTGTGTATATATATATATATCTGAAGCTGGACTGTCTGAAAACTGTTTTCAAAGCAAGTCTTAATTAGCTCTCACAAAACCTTTCCACTGAATCTTGTTAAATCACTGTCATATTTACCACCAAATTTTATTAATTTTAAAAATAAAGTATATTATTGTTTTCCTCCCAAAAATGTTGTGTATCACTTTATTCATGGCACTGAGTCATAGTTTGAATAGCTGCAATTGTATTTTTTTACTCTTATTTCTCTTTAGGTGAAAAACATGTCATAAATCTACCTGGAAACAAGGTCACTTCAACACTTCTTCCTCAGTTATCAGAAAGGAATGGCATTATATATTGAAAAAAAGAAAAAAGCATTCAGTGGTAAAATAAAAGTTACTTTCTTTTCTTGGTAGAAGATGAACACAAGGAGAAAACAAGACAGGTTAAGTTTTGTTTGTAGGAAAGAATGTCTCCCAGTAAATATGCTTTTCAGCCATATTTTATATCCTAATATGCCTTACTTGAATATTTATAACATAGATTAGTCTCCATCTAGGAGCCAGCTATTTGCATTTCTCTTGTATTTTGATTTTTCATGCATTCATTTCTTTGTACTCATGTCTGGAAGTACCCTGTGACACTTCTTATCAGTGTTAAGTGGTTTGCCTTATCTATACAGGGCACAATGAACCTCACTGAAAAGGGCTCTAGAGTTAAGTTTTGTCCTTGACAGCACAGGTAGAATGCTCATCAGTGGATTCTTTAACTGTATCCAGCACAAAAGTGATTGAAAGGCCATATCTTTTTCAAGAAATACATGTAATCCTGTTGTCACAAATCTCAGTGCTTCCTTATAATACATTTCCATCTTACATCTTGTCACTACAACTTGATCTCTTCATGGTTAGAATTAGACTGTGGAGCATTTTGGTAAATAAAGTATATTGAAGAAAACATGTTTATTGTATCCCTCTAACTATAAAATTAATCTCACTCACTTTTTTTTTTTAAACCCCCCAAATTTTTCTTTCTTTATTAATTATTGAATAAAAATGCCGCTTACTATATACATATTGTAGATACGTTTATAATATATTGGACTATGTTTTAGAAGGTTTTTTCCTGAAACATTAGTTTTCACAATTAGCTCTTCCCAAAAAAATTACCATTTTAGTGAAACTGTTAAAATAAAAATTTAAGACAAAAGTTATTTTTTGTTTGTTTTTTTTTTTTATCATAAACCACCACAAAATTATTGTTCACTGAGAAAAAAAAAAAGAAAAAGTCAGGTCTTTTGAAGCTTTCATGCTATTTCAACTAGTGTCTCTGATCTGGATTTTACAATTAGTAAGTGATTTACAGAAAAGTTTATTTACGTGGTGTGTAAATTTACACAGTAATTGAAACTGATTTGAAAATAAAGTTGTCTGCCTTCAAGTCTTACATGAAAAAAATATTTAAAGAATTCAGTGGTTTGAAGAGACCTGTAGATGGCATAAAAACACTGAGAAGAATTAAAGATGCTGCTCTAGCAGCTTAGAGGGAGTTATTTACATATGGTTCTTGGAGATATAAGTGAAGATAAGAATAACAGCAAGTCATTTAGAAGGTTTCTGCCTTTCTCATACCATTAGAAAATAACGACACAGAGATGTAGTTCCATGAATATGGCAGTGAGAGAGGATATTCAATAAACAATAAATTCTGTGAAAAATTCCGTGCATATTAAAAGAAATATAACTCCTATGCACAAAAATTTAAGTTTTTCTTACCCACTTTGATAATAATTTAAACATAAAGCCTAACAATAGAAGCAGAGCTCCTTTTCTGTGAGCTACAGTGAGAAAGCCACAAACCCTGACTTATCTGCTATCTGTCTGGTCCTTCATGCTCTGCAAGTCAATAGGCATTTGCATTTCTAACACCACAGTTGTAGTGCATTTGGAAGTCATCTCCAGCCCCTACTTTATTGCCAAATTGACTGCTGAGTCCATGAAAAGGAGCCAGGAAGCACTGGATTCCATGTCATTCACAGATCAGTTTCTTACTGTAAGGCTGCTAAGTCTGAAGCATTGGTAACCTTATTCCAAGGCAATGTTCAGAGGTGGATTAGTCAACATACAATATTTAAAATTAGAGTTTCTGATCTAATCTTCTCTGGACAATCCGGCAGAAAACAGTCATACAGGCTAAATGCTATCTGGTTCTGTGAAACATTTCAGTCTTCTCAAATAAGCTTTTTTAAACTGAAACAGTTTTACCAGAAATTTCACAAACTTCTAGAAATCCCAGCTTTTTTCTGTAATGATGACTATATTAATTTCAAAATTATAGTAAATATATCATGCGTTCATCAATAGAATACAACAAATTCCTCCTCTGGTAAAACATAGTAGTGAGTTTTCCCAATCCTTTTTTCTTGTCTTCCGTTTCACCTTTGGCAGCAGCAGGAAGGTGAAAACAAGCTGAGTAAGACTGACAATACTAGAGAACATGTTTCAGGCTTTTGGAGGTGTACAGATGGTGATCAGGATGATGAGAATCTCTATAAAACGGATTGAACATCTCAGTTCATTGACAGTAACTCTACCATCACAAATGAATCTTTAGAACTCTCCAAGAAGAGTATGATTCATAAGGTAAGATTGACACAGGCTGTAAGTCTTTATCAGACTATTCTATCTGCTTTCTTTTAGAACTGTGACTCACAAAAGCCTAGAAGATTTGAGATGAAAGAGGTTAGCTCAACAAATCAGTAAATTTCTTCTGCTCCAGTGCAGGATCAGCTGTATCTCAAAAGTGCTTGTGAGATATTTGTCTAACATCTCTATAATAATGTCTAAAAGAAAGGGATTCCCAGTCCCTTAGCCAATCTGTTACAGTGCTAGTCTGTCTTTGCCATTAAAAAGCTATTATTAATGTCAGGTCTAAATCTCTTCTGTTGCAGTTTAAGCCCATCATGACTTTTCCCAGAAGATGTGAGGAAGAGTTTCATCTCTTCTTTTTTCAGTAGCTTTTTGTTGTTGAAATCTCTTACTAAAGTGTATTGGGTTTGCATGGCCAGATTTTGGTAGTGGGAGGGCTACAGAGGTGGCTTTTGTGGGAACCTGCTGGAAGCTTCCTCTGTGTCCAGCAGAGCGAATTCCAACCACCTCCATGAGAGATGTGCCCCTGGTCAAGGCTGGGCCAATCAGAAATGGTGGTAACACCTCTATGAGAACATATTTAAGAGGAAAGAAAAACAAAATGTTGTTGTGCAGTTGTAATTGCTGCCAGAAAAGTGTAGGGTGAGAATATGTGAGGACAACACTGCAGGCACCAAGGTCATTGGAGAAGGAGGGGCAGGAGGTGCTCCAGGAGCTGGAGCCAAGATTCCTCTGCAGCTGTGGTGAAGCCCATGGTGAAGCAGCTGTGCCCCTGCAGCTCATGGAGATCCACAGGGAGTGCAGAGATCCACCTCCAGCCCATGGAGGAGACCCACACCAGAGCAGGTGGCTGCCTGAGAGGAGGCTGTGACCCTGTGGGAGGCCTGCGCTGGAGCAGAGTCCTGGCAGGGACCTGCAGACCCATGGAGAGAGGAGCCCACTTTTGAGCAGGTTTTCCTGGTAGGACTTGTGACCCTGTGGAGGCTCATGCTGGAGCAACCTGCCCTTGAAGGACTGCACCCCATGGAAGAGTGACTCGCATTGCCGCAGTTTGTGGAGATCTGTTGCCCATGTGGAAGGACCCTTCTCCCAGGGCAGAGGCAGAAACAACTGGCCATAACCCCCACTCCCTGTCTCCCTTTGCTCCCTTTGGGTGGGAGGAGGTAGAACTGGGAACAAAGAAGGGGTGGAGGTAAGGTGTTTTTAAGGTCTTATTTTACTTATCATTATCCTGCTCTGATTTTGGTAATAATAAATCACATAATATCACTAATTCAAATCTGTTTTGCCCATGGAAGTATTTGGTGATTGATCTCCCTCTGCCTATATCTCTACTCATCAATCCTTCATTATATTTTCTTTCCCCTGTCCAGCTGTGGAAGGGAGTGAAAGGATTTGGTGGGTGCCTGGAATGCAGAGAGGGTCAACCCACTATACCTGGTCCAGCCCTTTATCTGCTTTCCTTTACCTTAACCACACAGCCACTACAAACTTCTATAATATTGTGTGATATAACTATTTTGTACATTTATTAGACACAGAATCTCCTCAAGCACTAGTTTATAAGAGAACAGCAATCCAAGTTGGTCTTGGCAGATTTTAAGAGCAAAGTAAACTGCTAGAACCTCTAACTATTGAAAATTGTTAGCCTACAATTCTACAGCTACAAAATTATATAGAAGAACTAATTTTTGAGGTCACATCTAGGCAGACAGCTGCAAATACTTGTGCATGTGCTCTGCTTATGCTCAGAGGTGTCTGGAAGCTGTTCAACCATGCTGCTATGGCTCGTGATCTGGGGCTCTGACTCAGCACAGCGTGCTGCCTTCATTGCACCAGCCCGGGTTACAAACAGCTTGCATTAGCTTGTCTCGGAGCAGGAATAACAGAGCTGCACGACCATCTGCACCTGTGTGTAAAGATATATGCAGGTGTTTTGGGGCAGTATCTACATCTTTATGAGCTGCAGTCAGTGGAATGAACCTCAGTCTTTCCTGGTACCACAGGATGCTGTTTTAATGCAAATGGTCAAGTGTGCACAAGATATTATAATACAAATAGCAATAACCATCCTCCCAGGTTGCCTATGCACAAGTATATAGGTTAGATAGGTTTTCTTACACCTTGTATGTGATACAGCTGTATGTACAGTAATGTACCCATACTGAAGGCAGGAGTGAGACAGCTGAGTCAGATACAACACCATTTACATTCAAGGTATGCATTTTCAGATAGTGTCATAGGAATGACTCATTAATGTAAATTAATATGGAATTAGGACTCTATTATGATGAAAGGAAAATACACCTTAAAAAGAAAACTAATTTTAATCCTTATCCTTTATATTGCTATGTTAGTGAGCATCAGTGTGGAGTAAAATAAAAGACAAAAATTTTTACTTTTAAAAAAGCTTTTGATACATTGTTATTATCAAATTTTGAGAGATGCTTCAGCCTGAATTAAGGTGCAAATGAGACCGTATGCTGAAGTCAATAATACAGATTTTATTTAACAGTAAATGTAAAAGAAAAAGAAATATAAGGAAATAGCCACCTAATGTGGTGGCTTGTCTTATGGCAAGTTCCTTCTGTGGCCTTAACAGTGTTTGAGGCAACTGTAATCTTTAAGTCTCTCATATACTTTAAATGTACTCTTTATTACACAATTTATAATATTTTATGATTTATAACCCCAAAGTTCAAGGAAGGCATGTGGCACATTTTATGAAGCTAGGATTTCTGCTAAATTCAGACATATAGTAACCTGAAATCCAAAAGCATTTGGAAGAGCAGTGCAGTTTATATAAGTATGATACTGTGGTGGGATGACCCTGAGTGGATGCCAGATACTCCTCAAAGTAATTCTATCTAACTGGGATGGGGACAGAAAGTATCACAAAGGGTTTGTGAGTTGGGGTAAAGAACAAGGAGAGATTGCTCTTCAATTACCATCAGAGAATAAACAGACTTGATTTGGGGAAATTAATTTAATTTATTGCCAATAAAAATCAGTGCAGGATAACGAGAAGTAAAGCAAATCTTAAAAGCACCTTGCAACCTCCCTCTTTCCTAGCTCTACCTCCTCCATCCCAGCAGTGCAGAGACACAGGGGGAATGGGGTTAAGGTGAATTCATCACATGTTGTTCTTGCCACTGCTCAGGGAGAGGAGTCCATGTCCTTCTCCAGTGTGGGGCCCTTGCCACAGGAGTCAGTTCTCTCCCAACTTCTACAGCGTAAATCCTTCCCATAGTTCTTCATAAACTGCTCCAGCATAGGTCCCTCACTGCACAGGGTGCAGTCCTTCAGGCACAGCCTGAAGGTAACTCTGTAACTCCATGATCCTCTAAGAGAGGGCACAGCTGCTTCACCATGGTCTGCACCATGGCTGCAGGGGGATCTCAGCTCCAGCATCTGGAGCACCTCCTGCCCCACTTTCTCAACTGACCTTGGTGTGTGCAGAAGTTGTTTCTCTCACATATTCTCTCTCTTCTCTTCTCTTCTCTGGGAACAATTACATCCACACAATGGCTTTTTATTTCCTTCATAAATGTGTTATCACAGAGGCACTACCTTCTCTAACCAGCACAGCCTTGGCCACTGTGGGTCCCTCCTGGAGCTGGTTGGCCTTGGCTCTGTCAGTCATGGAGGAAGTTACTGACACCATTTCACAGAAGTCACGCCTGAGGCTGCCACTAAAAATACCTGGCCACGTAAATCCAACAAAAGATGCAGACAAAAAGCTTTTCAAAATTTGGCAATATTCATGGGTCCCATGACCTCTTCTGTAGTGAGACACGTTCTTTCTATCTCCAGGTGTGATGCTGTTTCACCAGAAGCACCTTCACAAAACATGCTTTAATTTTCCTGTTTCTCATTCTTTTGACTCCAGATGGCACTCTAATATACAACCATTGTAATCATCCCAATTAATTTTGATTTAAATGGAAGAAAATCTTCATTAATCAGTTTGGTTACTAGAGCTGTGTGATTAAAAGGCTTATGAACCCTCTTGCTCAATTTCAGTCTTCCAAGCAAGCATCTGTCATAGTACCAGGGACTACCTTAGTCTTTTTGTTATCAGTATTCAAAGGACCATTCAGCATTAGCATCAGCTTTGTTCGCCTCTTTCAGTTTTACTAGCCTTTATCTAAAAACATTTACTCAATGATGAAGAACAGGAAAAATGTCAGATTTGGGAATTATGGATCTAGTCTGCTTGGTGTGGAACCACAATCCATAGNCAATTTATAATATTTTATGATTTATAACCCCAAAGTTCAAGGAAGGCATGTGGCACATTTTATGAAGCTAGGATTTCTGCTAAATTCAGACATATAGTAACCTGAAATCCAAAAGCATTTGGAAGAGCAGTGCAGTTTATATAAGTATGATACTGTGGTGGGATGACCCTGAGTGGATGCCAGATACTCCTCAAAGTAATTCTATCTAACTGGGATGGGGACAGAAAGTATCACAAAGGGTTTGTGAGTTGGGGTAAAGAACAAGGAGAGATTGCTCTTCAATTACCATCAGAGAATAAACAGACTTGATTTGGGGAAATTAATTTAATTTATTGCCAATAAAAATCAGTGCAGGATAACGAGAAGTAAAGCAAATCTTAAAAGCACCTTGCAACCTCCCTCTTTCCTAGCTCTACCTCCTCCATCCCAGCAGTGCAGAGACACAGGGGGAATGGGGTTAAGGTGAATTCATCACATGTTGTTCTTGCCACTGCTCAGGGAGAGGAGTCCATGTCCTTCTCCAGTGTGGGGCCCTTGCCACAGGAGTCAGTTCTCTCCCAACTTCTACAGCGTAAATCCTTCCCATAGTTCTTCATAAACTGCTCCAGCATAGGTCCCTCACTGCACAGGGTGCAGTCCTTCAGGCACAGCCTGAAGGTGGATCTCTGTAACTCCATGATCCTCTAAGAGAGGGCACANCACTGCTCAGGGAGAGGAGTCCATGTCCTTCTCCAGTGTGGGGCCCTTGCCACAGGAGTCAGTTCTCTCCCAACTTCTACAGCGTAAATCCTTCCCATAGTTCTTCATAAACTGCTCCAGCATAGGTCCCTCACTGCACAGGGTGCAGTCCTTCAGGCACAGCCTGAAGGTGGATCTCTGTAACTCCATGATCCTCTAAGAGAGGGCACAGCTGCTTCACCATGGTCTGCACCATGGGCTGCAGGGGAATCTCAGCTCCAGCATCTGGAGCACCTCCTGCCCCACTTTCTCCACTGACCTTGGTGTGTGCAGAAGTTGGTTCTCTCACATATTCTCTCTCTTCTCTTCTCTTCTCTGGGAACAATTACATCCACACAATGGCTTTTTATTTCCTTCATAAATGTGTTATCACAGAGGCACTACCTTCTCTAACCAGCACAGCCTTGGCCACTGTGGGTCCCTCCTGGAGCTGGTTGGCCTTGGCTCTGTCAGTCATGGAGGAAGTTACTGACACCATTTCACAGAAGTCACACCTGTAGCTGCCACTAAAAATACCTGGCCACGTAAATCCAACAAAAGATGCAGACAAAAAGCTTTTCAAAATTTGGCAATATTCATGGGTCCCATGACCTCTTCTGTAGTGAGACATGTTCTTTCTATCTCCAGATGTGATGCTGTTTCACCAGAAGCACCTTCACAAAACATGCTTTAATTTTCCTGTTTCTCATTCTTTTGACTCCAGATGGCACTCTAATATACAACCATTGTAATCATCCCAATTAATTTTGATTTAAATGGAAGAAAATCTTCATTAATCAGTTTGGTTACTAGAGCTGTGTGATTAAAAGGCTTATGAACCCTCTTGCTCAATTTCAGTCTTCCAAGCAAGCATCTGTCATAGTACCAGGGACTACCTTAGTCTTTTTGTTATCAGTATTCAAAGGACCATTCAGCATTAGCATCAGCTTTGTTCGCCTCTTTCAGTTTTACTAGCCTTTATCTAAAAACATTTACTCAATGATGAAGAACAGGAAAAATGTCAGATTTGGGAATTATGGATCTAGTCTGCTTGGTGTGGAACCACAATCCATAGCCATAATGAGCAAATGCCTTGAAGTTATAAATAATCCTCACTCACTATTTTCTAGCTCATGTGCTGTAGAAGGGCCTGAGCTGATCATCAAGGGAAAGAAACAGCATAGGCCTCTAAATCTGAGAAATGATAATATTATTTTCTTTACCACTCTCTGATTATTTTACACCCTAGAAGTTGCTCAAAACAATGGAGCTTTCTTCAGCATATCTTGTAGGTTTTTCCCTGATTCCCTTCCACCCACTCTTCATGAAAGAGTAGCCAAATATTATATAAGAACCATTATTATGCAGGAAAAAAGGAGCACAAAAAGAATTTCTGACTGTTATCAGCAACATTTTAGTTACTTCTCTAATGGTTCCAGTGAATTATATAAGGAGCCATTGTTGTTTAGAACTATGGATGACTGTCCCTATACATCATGCATAAAATCAAAATTTCTTTAAATAAAAAATGTAATAATCTGGGAGATCAGAATAATAAGAGTATATTTAACATGAAGTCTGCTGAAATACAACACAGAGGAATCACAGAACCGTAGGATCATTTAAGTTGGAAAAGACAATTAAGATCATTGTGTCCAAGCATTAACCCAGCACTACCAAATCCACCCCTAATCCATCTCCATAACTGTCATGTATATATGTCTTTTAAACACTTTCAGACATGGTGGCTCCACTACTTTAATAGGAAGCCTGTTCCAATGGTCGAAATGGGACTTTGAAAGCCAGTCTATGGCTTTGAAAGGATATCAAGTGTTTTCAATCAGAAATAATGATTTTAGCTCCAGAAAAAGCCTTTATGAAGAGTCAGAAAATCTATTTTGCAAAGAAGAACTGAAAAGATGTTAAACGGCTGCCAATTTTGTGTGAGGAAGGCTGAAAATTGCTAACTTCTGATGGTGCCATAAAGAAAGACTTAAGGGCTTCTACTGCCTAAATAAAGCTTTGCAAAGGTCAAAGATAGTTTACCTTTTTGAGTATGGCCAAGCTTTTAATAAGTTTCTAAGAATAAGTTCTCTGTGCTGTAAAAACTCTGTAGAGGAGCTATTCAAAACACCATCTATTTTTGAGCTATAAACCATTGATATTAGGACTTTAAACATAGACTCAAAACTTAAAATTGTAGCATAATTAATTTCTTAATATTTTCAGACAATGACAAGAGAGAAATATAAAGTTTCTTTACAAAACAGATGCCCATAGACAAGATTTATGACCTGTCATTTTGGGGTGGGGTTTTTTGGTTTTGCTTTTGGTTTCTTTCCTTTTTTTCAGTTTGCTCCAATGGAGCTTACAGATTTCCACCAAAACAAGTTTCTCACACACCAGATGCTTGTAAATCCAGAGCAGGTGTGAATGTGTGTTGACTTGATTTATGCCTCTGTGAAATAGGTGGGCAGCAGAGGGGAAAGAAAGATACAAGAGAAAAAAACCCAAATCACCTCCCACTGGCCCCATGCAGAAACACAAGTCCTACTCTTTTCTATGTCTTTCCAGTTACAAAAAGAAATTAAAATAAGGTTTCTCTGTCTAAGACATAGGAGAAATATTGTTGTGCTTCCACTAATTTTTTGTACCCATTTCTTACACTTCTCCTCATGAAAATTTACTGTTCTACACTGTTCTGTAAATCTGTATACATAGCTTGTAAGAAAGAAAAAGATATTCATCTTTACTCAGGAGGGGTCTTATCTGAAATACAGTCTCTTACAACATTTCTGCATAAGGAGACATAAAATAATTTTAACTTGTTTTTAACACTTCAGATTACAAAAAACAGAGCGTGAATGTTTGAATGCTAGAGGAATGGGAGTTTGGTATAGTTCCTGTAATAGTGCCTGAAGACCTTTATAATACTGGTTTATGAAAATAAAGTTTCACAAAAGTTCCTAAGACCATATTACTACCAGTATTTTTCTGAATTAGGGAAGATTTAAAAAAAGAAGGCAACCACCCCTCCAAAAAAAGACTAAAACCACAACAAACACCTAAATTTCTAAGAAAACCTTCAGTATGATTTTAAAAATACCTTCCCTCTCATCATATTTATGTGTATCTCTTAGATGATATATTTTAACAATGCAAGAGGAGCTGCTATGTGTGAAATCAAATTAATTTCATTTTAGGTAGGTTGAAACTGTACCATGGAAACTGGCACACAACAATCTCCTGTTAGTGTGGCTGCCCATTACTTGGTGGTATGCCAACCTTGGGTGTGCCAATCCCACCGGAACCCACAGCCTTCCCTCACTGTAGACAAAGTATGACAAAAAGCTTTTGTATTGCTTCCTGCCCAGGAGCTAAGCTTGACCTTGGCCTTGTTGAACCCTATAATATTCGTGCTGGTCCATTCCTACAGTCTGTCTAGGTCCCTCTAGCTGGCAGCATCATCCTTGAGAGTATTACCTGGTTGTTCCCCCACATTTCGGAGTCACTTGCAAACTAGAAGAGACTGTTCTTCATCACTTCCTTCAGGCTACTGAAAAATAATATTAAATTATTTTCAGTAATTTTAAAATTATTAAAATACTTAAAATTTAATAATTAAAATTATTAAAAGGATCAGTCCTAGGACAGACCTATGTGGTATTCTGCTCGATACTAGGCTTCAGTTAGAAAAAACCTTATCATTTACACCCTTCCACACCTGATCATCCACCCTTTTTCTGTACCTGTCCATAGCATCCTAACTGGGATACAGGAATACAGTGACAGCTAATGTCACTGCCGATAAAAAATGGCCACATATTTCATCATTTGATCACAGAAGGGAATCAGGCTGGTCAGGTACAATTTACCCTTCAATAAATTCAAGATTTCTGTTTCCAGCCATCTCTTGTATGTACACGGAAACAGAGTCCATGAGGACTTGCTCCAGCATCAACGTTGGGCAACCATGTTTTCTTGTTCAAAAAGAAAGAAAGATTGTTTTCTTTTTAAAGATGGATGTGGCATTTATCTTTCTCCAGTTGTTGGTGCTCTCGCCTGAACTCCACCACAAGCTTTCAAAGATGATAAAAAGCAGCTTTGAAAGGATGTTGGCCATCTTTTTCAGCATCTTGGGTGGATCAAATCACTCAGGAGTGGACTGTACTTTCATTGTTCAATCTCACTTCCACATAAGTGTGCAAGATGCAAGGTATGCAAGGTGCGTCTTTGGGATATGGAGATGTAGGGGAGGGTTTTTTTGAGGAGAAAATAAGGATGGGTTGTTTGCTTGCTGTTTCACATATTATTTTTCCTTTTTTTATTAAGCAGTATCTTGAGGATTTAGATCCTGTCGCACTAGCAGAGGTTACTCACTTCTCGCATTTGCTATACAAAGGAAATGGAGAAAGAAAAAGAAGACATAAAATTAGAACAAAAAGAAACCAAACAGGAAAAATGAAAAGACACAAGACAAAAATCTGCTGGCACATACCAAAAGGAGGACGAAGTAGGAGAAGAGTGAACGCATGTCAAGCTATTCTGCAAGAGCATAGTGGGAGAAGATCACAGAGCTGCAGTCATCCACAAGGCTTTGATAAAAGGAGAGACTAGAATAAAAAAGAGAGGTCGAGAAATGACTGACGGTAAGGCACAATCACTTCAGTCATCCTGGCTGTAATAATTCTGCCCCGCCGCGCTGTTTGAAAATGGCTGACAACATCAGCCGTGCCTGCCAATCTGTTCTCTGGCTCAGAGGTTTGAATCTTTTTTCTTTGCTCGAAACGTAGAGATAAAGAACCACAAAAGATATGTGAAATGAAAGGAGAGACCACCAGGCTTGGGTACAATCAAGTGATAAAAAGATAAACTTCTTAGAAAAATTTGCACTAGCATTAAGAAAACAATGCAGGAAAAAGAAATACAGACTGAAAATAATAAAGATGAACATCTGTCGTTCTGTCGTTTGACAGGTTTGACTCTGACCCAAATACCGGGCACCACAAGAGCTGCTCGCTCTCCCTCCCCTGTCACAGCTGGGCAGAGGAGGGAGAAGGAAAAAAATTAACAAAAGTTTCATGAGTGAGATAAGGACTGGGAGAAACATTTCAAGGGAAAAGCAGGCTCGACTTAAGTTGCAAAATGAATTTATCACTTACGGAATCAGAGGAGGATAATGAGAAGTAAAATAAGCCCTTAAAATACCTTCTTCCCCCCAGCCCCTCCCTCCTTCCCACCGACAGCGCAGGCAGACGGGGCAGGGGTGTTTGGTCAGTCCATCACTGAGATTTTCTTCCACTGCTCAGGGAGAGGAGTCCATCCCCTGTGAGGCCGTGGGGTCCCTCCCATGGGAGACAGTTCTGTGGGAACTTCTCCGGCGTGGGTCCACGCTCAGGAGCTGCATCCAAACCGCACCTACAGTTCCANCGAAGTGAAAACCCCTGACTTTGTTTTGATTTCCTTCTCAAATCTGTCATCACAGTGGCGTTACCAACCTCTCTCATTGGCCCAGTTCTGGCCAGCAGCATGTCCATCTCCAGAGCCACCAGCCATTGGCTCTGCTGGACATGGTGGAAGCTTCCAGCAGCTTCTCACAGGACCCATCTTTGTGGCTCCCCTGCTACCAGAAACCGGGCAGTGCAAACCAACACAACACCCCTCTTAGCATATGCGGGTATCTCAACTTCAGGAATAACAGCAGGCCTAATCAGAGCTTTTCAGCATTTGATACCTGGGTACATGTATATATAGATGTATAAAATTGCCTTGCATTCCCCCACTTGTAGGCTCTTAAGATGAAAAGGTGCTTCCCAATGGCTCTGTCACCAAAACATCTACTTGTAGAAGCAGACATAGAGTTGGTGCTGTTCTGGAAGATTATTACTACATAGCTTTTCTCATATTCATTCTCTTATCACACAGAAGATGGCTTATGTCTGTCAGATCTTTAAAGAAATATGTGATTGGGCGGTAGAACAATCCTGGCAATGAATGATCAGCTTGGAAAAAAGGAATATAGGTTATCTGGGAATGTGAATCTATGTCTACATTAGCCAGAATGTACTGACATTTTAAAGCTCAAAATGGATGTATTATCTAGGACAATATGGTCCATTATGTGCCATGAAAAATAAGGGAAATTACCTAAATCTTTGGTAATAGATAATGACTCTTGCATATAACTTTCCAAATAGAGTAAAATGAGTAGTCAATGCATGAGAAAAGAAAGGAGATAAGACTGTTTAAAAAAATCCTAAATAGTAATATCTAAATGGTACATCATCCTTCTTATTCCGGATGAAAATGTGGATGTAATCTTAGTAAGTAAATCCTTAATTTTAGAACAGACATTTTAATCAGGATCACTTGCTTTTAGCTCTTAATAACTTACCTTCTATTACTTTCTCCATATAATCCTCCCTTTGTACACTTACTCAAGAGGAACCATTTCCCTTTGTGTTTATAATGACCTGCTTTATTAGAAAAGTTGATTCAAACATAAAACTCCAATACTTCTAGTTGATGCAAATATTAACATTACACTGAGAATATAAAATCCAGTAAGCGTAACCAATTAACAGGTTGATTTATTTTAAACCTTTTTGTTATATTTTACAATATTGCGTAAGAAAAGAGACACAAAGTCTTTTAAATATGAGCTTAAAAAATTGTGGAAATTTCTTAGCCAGCTGTTTAGTAAAAGGCTTTTTTTTTGCATGAAATATGTTAAGAATTAATGAGATCTTCAACTACTTTCCTTGCTATCAAAATGGTTGTTCTTGCAGCATTGCATTGCAGTAGTTCAAACTTGGGTTAAAGCAAGCAGTTAGAGTTTTTCTTTGAAATTTCATCCAAAGCAAAAGAAGAAAAAAGATTTAAGGGCTAAGAATATTAATAGTCTAAGAACATTTTTGCCTTGATTGTCATTTTCCATCCTAGCTGTCATTTTATTTAATCCTTTTGTCCTTCCCAAGATGTGACTTTGTAATTTCTTTTATAATTGGTCCAGGAGATTGTCCTAAAGTGATGTAAAATAGGAAAAGAATCACTAATATCTAGTGAACTACAATGGTTCATACCCACTGAAGAGTGTCTAATAGCACTCATTTTGTGAGAAGTTCAGATACAGAAGTAATTATTAAACTATATTTCAAATTTATTCAGCTAAGAGCATCAGGCTGTTACATTTTTCCCCTCATATGCTTGAGTATTTCTAATGAAACCAATGCTATTGCTCTGCTCATCTCAGCAGTGACCAAGACCTTCTATGGTACAGAATGCTGTATGTATGTGATTTTCAAAGAGTCAAAAGATATTAATCTTTGTAGTGAACTCTGTTTACAACCAAGTAAATTAGCAAGCAGGCAAGTAAACTAGCCTGATCAGAAATTCTCTAAACCATTAAAAATTGCCAGCCAAACATGGTTGGTTTTAGTTTCCCTCACTTCACAGTACCTTTCTTAAATTTAAGTTCAGGAACATTGCACTTGGACAATTTTGATATTCAAGTAAAACTAATCTTTAACTTTGAAACTAAAACCACATCCAACTAGAAGAAGAAATGAGATCAAGTACTTTTAAATTATCAAAAGTAAACCATTTCATTATCCCTTAAAATACTGTTCATTTGCTGGATGTTGAATAAATTTTGTTTCTATTCAGTTAAGATTTGGAAAAAAAAGTTTTCAAAAAACCCTCAGGAATATAAAAAATGCTGATAGGACAGAAAATGCATTACCTGTGTAGTTGAATCACACAAATGCTGCTCTTAATTCACTAAACAAATAGTAGAAAATAAATTGGCAGATCAAATATTTTTCTGATGAAAAATGACAGACACACTCTGTATTTCTGAAAGTGTAGTGCCAAATTTGAAACCCACTTATTAGATATTTCTCTTAAACATAGTATTCCAGATGAATTCTTCTATGATTTTAATAAAATCTTTAAAATCTTCTGCTTTAAATATATATTTACTGCTAGCATCAAACTTTAAACAAATTATGCGTTCTTTGATGAGAGGTAAAATCACAGGGACTTTGATGAAATGCTGTGTTATGGAGTCTAGGAATTTTTTTCATGAATGTATTATACAATAATGGAGTGAAGTTTGCAATCACATAACTGTATAATATAGTAGTGCCATTTACACTAGGACTCTACAAGATTTGCACAAAATTTATAAGGCCTCAGGACTAGGGTTTGTCAATTTGCTCTACCTGAATTATTCTAGACCTGTCTGCAACTTGATTTTACTTGATTTAGCCGTGGCAACAATTTCTCTTGTCGACTACATGTCTGTAGCTAATTTGTTTTGCTTTTACTTATCGTTGTGTGGTATGATGACACTTTTATAGAGGCAGCATGAATGAGAATTTGCTCTCTGTAGAAGAAATTTGCATCCTTAACAATGAAGCGTAGAGAAATACTTGGCATAGTAACTGCTCTCACTCAGAGGATGAAATTCAGGATGTGGTGCATACAGGAATGGGAAGAGAAAAGGGAAACTATGGCTATAGACAACTTGCCAGTGGTCAGTTAAAAACATGCACAGCTGGAATGGGGCAAGGCTGCTTGTAGGATCAAACACACGTAAAAGCCACAGGTCAAATACATCAAATTTGGGTTTAACATGGACTTGTGGAGCAATGAAATATAAAAGCAGGTTAGCAAATGAGAAAATAACCTCAAGTGGATGTCAAGGGTGGAAGAAGATACAGCAGGCCTCAACATGATATTTTTCCCCATGGAGGTCTCCCGATATTTGAAGACTTGGATTAACTTCTCCAAATATGTGGACTCAAGACCCAATGTTGCCATGAAATAATGAAATAGACACTTCTCTCATCAGAGTAAATCTCACAGGTAGATTGTCCAAAACTCTTAGATGAATCTGCCCTCAAGTATTAAAAATGCCACAAAGCTGTGGTGTTCACTACAAAGCTCTGTCATGTTCCAAACCCATTTTACCTGGCATCTTCAAACCAGAGAAGTAAGTTTTACTTCTAAGAATAGAAATAGATAATCCAAAGCCCATCAGAGAAAAGAACTGTCTTTGTTCATAATTCTATCTTTGACAAGTAGATGAGAGATGAAATAAACAACATTGTAGTGATGTCAGACATGAAGGACTCAGAGATAACACAAGATCCTGCAGTCACAGGACTGTTGAAGATGCAGTAAAGCCATGTCTGAAATAAATCACTTATGTTGGTGGTGAGACAAGCTAAAGCAAGATAATTTCTTAAAAGCTCCAAATCTGTGTTGAAATTGTATTAAGTTTTGGCACCTATGCCAGAAAAATGTAAGCCCATTACTTGGTCCTTGTTTTAGAAATTTAAATTTAGGAGTGAAGATGACAGACACTTATTTAGGTAGTACAGAGAGATGGACAATTCTTTATGAGTTTAGCCCAGATTTAGATGTGGAATGAACTTAATTGGTTACATTTTGCTATAATTCCTGACTTTAAATACCTCTCAGACAAGATTATTCGTGTCTTTAACAGCCAACTATGCAGTCCATAGGACAGGATCCCAAGTTTCTAATCAGTCTGGACTTCAGAAACCAAAGGCATATAGATGAAAGATTTTTAATGCAGCAAAAATCCAAGAACTGACTTACAGAATGTTTGCTATCTATAGGGAAAAAAATGTGGATACTTATTATGGAAATTAGGTATTATTTAATCCAAAAAATTTGTTGTTGTTGTTGTTGTTGTGTATTTTTTAGATTTAAGTAATGCTTATGAAAAAGGGAACTGGTAACCTGGCAATTTGTGAAACGTTTAGATTTGTAGTAGGCCTTCCTTATGAAAGGATGAATTATATATGACAACTTCCAAAAAATAACTTTCCCAAGGAAAGTGAGTGTGGGAGAAAGCAAAGAAAGATTATAAGATGATCTGCCTATCAGACTGAGTATTTTCTTGTAATAACTCCAAATTTGGGGGAAATAATCCCCTCAATTTCCTGGATTTTTCTTCATTTTCATAGACATTATAAACTGCTTGTTTGATTTGTCATCATAATCAAGTAAAGCAAATGTTTTTTGATCCTCTTAAAATCTATGCTACAGCAGCATTATTAGTAATAGACATTAAAGTAGACATCTTTTCTATGAATCTTCATTGGAGAAAACACCCCTCCAGTTAGTCAAAGTATATTTAAAATTGTAGTGGAGACCTTTGTTCATTTCTGAATAGCAGTTGGCTCCCTGCGCACTGCAGGTGCCATCTCAGCTCAGAGCTGCCTCTCACATGCTGTCAGGAACACACTCATGAGCCAAACAAAGTTAGTTGCCAACTTGGCATCTAGAAAACAAGTGTGACTCTCTGTTCTCTGTGTTTCTCACAGTGACAGTTGTGCAGTGTTGTAGTAGCAGGGGTCTGGCATGAGAGGAAAACAACATTTTGGCTGCTAGAGGCCAAAATGCTTTGTGCAAACTAACACTGACACCACTTGTCAAAAGAAAAGATATTTTCCTTCAGTCCGGTAGAAGCTAACCATGTATGCAGATTCATTTTTTTATCAGTCAGTCTTGTACTAAGTCATGAAACCCAGGTCCTTATACAATTCAAATACTGTAATTTTCTTTCTGGGTTTTGCCAGGCACTTTTTGAAAGACTATTAAGAGCTGATATAAAATAATAATAATAAGAGCAAAGACATAATAAATGAGAAGAATGAAAGAGGTGATATTATTCACATCTAATGGGCACCTCAGTAAGCTAGTGATGACTCAGTCAGTGAGGTAATGCTGAACACCAGTACAGATTAATTTCATAGTGTGCCTGCAAGGTTGTGCTCCCTTTGTATCCATGCTGTGTTATGTAACAGTGACTCAGTGAAATTTTGTTATTGGTTTCAATGGGATTACAGTGGGAGCAAACCCAGGAATTTTTGCACATTCTCATGGTGGGAAAAATTTGTGGGTTTTTTTCTGTTTCGAGGACCAAAGAATGAGACCATTAAAAAATCCTCAGATTTGAAGTCTAGCCTAGTACCCTACTCTAGAACCAGGTACTTTAGGTACACCCATTTTTATATTCACAACTATGATTCCACATAAATGTTTGACTCTGAGGACAGTCACAGGCTGTGCATTTAAATGTTGACATTGTTTCATACTTCAGCTCCAAGGATTCACCCTCCTCACCTCAATCCCAGCTCCAAATTTCCTGTGAAGTGTGCCAGACTCCAGAATTTTGGCTGTCACAGATTAATAATTCTCCCCACAATAGCTCTGTGCTATGCCAAAAAGGAGTTCAAGATGCATCACAACCAAGGCTGTGATGCCTGTGATGAGAAGAGACTTGAAGCTACTTGGCTTTATAGAGAATAATTAATGATTTGATGAATTGAGAGGAGTGATCTTGACTGTCTAGTCTTGCAATGGGACATTCACTGGGGAGCTGGGTTGTGGTCTTTGCTCCAATGACTTTTCAGTTATTTTACATTGAACACCCTTGGCCCTTTGTGTTAACCCCATATCAAATAGTTATTCAAGCAAGATGTGAACACTTACTCATGATTGCTGTCATTGCTAGGCCTCAAAGTCATGATCTTTTTCACAACTTTTATTTAAGCCAACAACCTTAAATAATTTAAATTATGCTGTGTCTGGATAACTGGGTGTCAGTAGCTTTTGAAGAGTCAAAGTTTTAGTCTTCTTTCATATAATCTTTCTGTTGGCAAAGAGTTAATGACAGAAGCTACATCATATTTGGGAAGCATGAAATGCTCATGTATGAAAAGCCTTCAGCAGCACAATGGTGCTCAACAGTTCCTCTACAGTGTTCTGGCAGTCCACAACTCTGTGCATATTAGACACTCAAGTAACTTCTTAGTACAGTCTACCATAATGAATTTACTTACCCCGAGAGTTTGTCATATTACTAAGAATTAGCTTAGGCAAGATGAAAGGATTAAAGAAGATGTGTTTGCAAAACAGTTAGGATAATGTAATAACAGTTAAAAATATATTATTAAGATTTACATTTAAAATTTAAGCCATTTAGCCTGCCTCTAAGTTTGTGAGGCTATACTACTGTATATATAGCTATATTACTAGCTCTAGAAGTCATATGAAGGTGCAATGTCCTGAATACTTCTGAATATTTCCTATTCTCATAGTGAAAGAAGACTACTTCATAGAGCATCTCTGATGATATCCCTCAAAACAATGGCATACCATCATTCATTTGTCCTTCACAAGAGACAGGGAAAAGCAGACCTATGATTGGGCAGTGACACAACATATGGAAGTGCAGGGCATTCTGTTATTTCCTTT
>VZRX01015995.1:11245-47027 GCA_013398075.1 Notiomystis cincta | reverse complement strand
TCTCAGCCACCACCCCAGGATCGTTGCGGATCGAGCCACCATTGGGGTCTGCTCCCCGAGCTGCCCCACAGCACCCCCTGCAGTCGTGGGGGAACCATCGCACCTGCCCTGCCCAGCGGAGCCACAGAGCCCCTGCTGGCCGGGACCATCACTGCACCAAAGGGGAAGGTGCCTGACGCCTGAGAGCAGGCTGTCAGTGGGTTCTCTGGTTCTGGTTTTGTTGTCACCGTTATAGTTGTTGCCTGTTTACCTCATATAAATACTTAGTAAAGATCTGTTATTCCTATTCCCTATCTTTTGCCTGAGAAACCCTTAATTTCAAAATACTACTAATTCGGAGGGAAGGTGGGTTCCCATTTCTCATTCCAGGGGAGGCTCCCGCCTTTCTTGGTAAACACCTGTCCAAACCACGACAATGTGATAAGTGAAAGGAACCAAGGAAATAAGAGGTATCATACATACTTTATCTACATCAGATATGTAAATCTCATCTCTTTTCTATTCATTTGCTCCTTCCTGTACACCTGGATCACATTACCTTCATTATCCTTGTTATATGTTCCCATTATCCAATAAACAGAAATGAAAGTGCAAAATTCTTCAGTTCAGATGAGCTCATCAAAAGTCATCTGACAAACTGGATATACTTCCTTCCACTTACAGATATTTCATGCTTTCTACTTGCATTTTTTTAGAATAACAAAAAGTCCCTTTCCCACTCTTCATTGTTCCATAAGCCTGTTTTATGAAGCTTTAATTAATACTACTGCAAGTTCTCAAAATCATTAATCATAATTCCTCTGCTTTCCTAGCTTTTACAAATATGCAGATTTTTGCAGAATGCCATAGAAACTTGGCAAGTCACAGCAATACGATTTCCTTCCTTAAAACTTATCCATAATGATAAAAGGAATCATGCACTTAGTCAAATGCCTGAGAAGGTATTTTAGTCTGATGAGAGGAGAAAAAGGAACTGACTCGTAAGTCCAGATGCTAGAATCCCATAACAAAGAATAAGTTTCCTAGCACTAGCCTGCAATTCAGTTCCTTAAGTAACAAAATAAATATAAGTTGAAGTATTTTAGGTATTCTTTTTTGTTATACTGATAAACTGAAGTAATACCAGATACTTGGTTGCAATTTTATTGAAGAAAAAGTAAGAATGTGCTAAACAAAGAAACAAGACAATAAGTCAAATTTGGATGAAAAAAGGGCTAATTTGATCAAAGCTGTGAAAACACCTCTGTTTTGACAACACGTAAGAGTACACAGCTCTCTTTGTTGGACAAAAGTTGCTTCTGCTTGAATAGTACAGCATCAGTGATTATGTCAGTTAGTTAAATTTAGGTTTTTTCTTTATCAGTTCTTTTATTTTGGTATCAATAAAATTGGCTGAGCAAAATTACATCCTTCTTGCACATCAACATTAAAGCCTAGGTTTTAGATCTACATAAATGTCTGTACTGCAAACCGTTGCCTAAAATTATATTTCTCTTTTAAACCACAAGTAATCTGAGTTGGCAATTCTTCTTTGCTTTCCACTGGATATCCCTATGTTTCTTTCTGGTCAACACTTACTCTTCAGAATATCACCCTCCAAAACAAATCTGTTTAGCCTTCTCATAAAACCCTTGGAGGAGAGTCTGAGGGAGAATTATCTAACACAATGCATCCTTAAAACACAGACCCACTTACGAGAATACATAGCAAAGGAAACTCTTCAGATGAAAAATCAGTATGTCTCTCCGTGCAAACTGGTCATGGTATGTACCATGCCTGTAAATTAAATTAGCAAATTTAACAAACAACAGTTGTTAGGAAATGCACAGTATTCTTGCCCCTGGGCTGCTGTCCTGTAAAATAAAAGTGATTTATTAAATATGTTTAACATACATGAGAGCACTCCTAACAGTCCTCCACAGGTTCGATTCAGTTTTTTGTAAGAGACTGCTCTTTGGGTATAAGGTGCTTTTCATAGAAGATGAACACAAAACTATACAGTTACTAATCCTGGACGTTTTATTAAAGAACAGAAAATACACCCACTAAGAACTATTATTGAACAACCAGAGCAATCAAAGAATATTTACAGTGCAGGTTACAGTTGCTTGTTCTGTCTTCACTATTCTATTAAGTCACTATTGCTTTGATTTGGCAAGTTACTTAAGCATATGTCTAATTTTATGAACATGAATAATCCCCTGAAGTCAAAGGACTGTTCACTCAATTAAAGTTAGACAAATGCTTAGGTACTTTGATGAATTGAAGCCCATAATTGCCCGCAGTTGTTTCTGCCAATTTTCTGCAAATAAAACCCCAGAGTTTTGCCAATGAAAATGTGATACTGTAATGCTTTTATCACTGAAGACATTAATTTTATTTAATATTTTTTTCTTTTAAGTCTGTTTTTCCACCCATGGTTCTAGGTAAAGAGGTCATCAAAGTAGATACAACAAAGCAAATTACATTTTAAATGTAAACTAAATATGAGGGTGTGGTTTCTCTTCCATTAATTTCTAGAAAAAAAAATCTGCTGAAGTATGAAGTATAAATATTGGAAAAGATATATGAGACTTGCTATTTAAAGTAGTTGATATTGAATTCATTGGCCAAAGTCATAAACTGAAGATCATGATGATGAATGGAATGAATACTAAGAGGAGTTACACTTCAGAAGTTTTCCAAGATAGGCAGCTCTGCAGCTCTTGAAAGAATAGGAATCCTGGTCTTACTGCAGCACCCTATGAAGTCTAAAGGAAGATTTACATCAAATTTTGAGAGGTGCATTAAACTTTTACTTCTCACAAACTATCATCTTCCCCTTGTTTTGAAAAAAACCCCACATATTTGGCAACATCTGCTAAAAGTTATTTTTTAATGATTCCTAAAATACAGGATTAGAAATAAAAGTGAAGAGGAAGGAATATTAAAAAAGAAATATCTTTATGTATAAACAGAATTAAATTTTTGTGATGTTCTTTACATCTATTAAGACCTTTGTAAACATAATATTCAAAGCACGGCAGCTCTGAACAATTTATAACACCACAATTCACAGCCTTCATGCCTGATCTAAGGCAGAAAACGGCTCCTATTCTGTGGCTACAGCTTAACTAATTTGCACAAGAAAGACATAATTATCAGTGGCCAAAGGTGAGAAGCAAACATACTTGTTATCCTATCTAAAAAGTCAATATTCAAAAATTTACCAATAGCAGATTTTGTTGGCAGAGCAATACTGTTGGTGATGAAGAACAGCATACATAAATTGTTAAAAATGCCCAAAGTATAAATAAAAAAGGTTATACTGAGAAGAGTTTGAGAGATTCTTATCCCTTATTTTCTGGAAAACATCCTTCAATAACACCTATGCTAGAATCACACCTGTAAGCTACAATCACACATAGCAGCAGTAGCCTATAAATTTCTTTCCTCATCCGACATTTTTTGAGTAAAGGAATTGTAAAGTCTTTTCAATTGTTCGTAACAAACTATTTGGACGTATGCTTTTTACTTTTCTCTTGGAAGTACTAACATTTCCTTATATAAAGAAAATATGGGTATAAGCACACTTGCTCACAAGGCTTTAAAACAAATAAAATACATGCAGAAACTAACTAGTTCTACGTTTGGAATTATATCCAAGGGTTCTGGATAAAATTCACATTTCTATATAAACCATGCATCCTGCTCACACCGAGATTATCCACCAAAATAACTATCAACTTCAAAAATAATAGAAATAACTACAAAAATCACACTACAGAACATTTAAAAATTTGTTTCAAAGAGAAAAAAAGGTAACCTGGCTCTGGCCATATATATAAAAAGGAATGACTACTTCCTTCAAACTGGTGTCTAAGAATTCACAGTCAGAATTCAAGCCCTGCTCCTGGATCATACAGGAGAAATGGGAACATGCAATCAAAGTTTTCAGATATATCTACTTACAAAATGAATACAATAGGCAAAAAAACCCAAAAAGGTATAGTGGAGAACTAATCTGTAATAGCTTAACCTGCTTACCCCTCCAAGACTACCTAGAAGAGGTAAATATGTTTGCTATTAATCTAACACAAGTATGACCTCACCAAGTGGACATTTCAAACTGTGTTCAATGCTCCTGAGAATACCCTTCCACAGCAAGTGCTATGTGCAGCAATGTAACACACAAAGTAATTCTCATGGCAACATGCAGACATGTAATAATTACCATTTTGGGGTTAACATTCTTAAAATACCTCTTAGAATGCTTACTGGAAAAATCTGTTTGTTTCACTGAATTAAAAAACCTATAAAGAAATACCTATCATTTTGTTCTTACTATATTAACTCACAGTTTACCCTTGAGAAAGCAAAAGAGGAAACTAACCTTTAAACTATGTTCTCTGAGCAACTTTAGTGTTAACATTTCTGCTAAGTCTATAACTGTTTCCAATTTTCCCCTGAAGATATGACTGTTCATGACCACAGTTTGTTAGAGTGATATACTGAACTTTAAACTTTTAAGCAAATGCCACAAACAAATCTAAATAAAGCAAGCATGCACCTGCTCCCATACTTAATTTTTCTCTGCATTTGGTGAGGTTGTCAAGTCCTCTTGTTCAATAATAGCTTGAATCACATCCTGGTTTAAAAAAAAATAAAATCCATAAATAGTTCCTTAAAAATCCCTGGCCTTTTCTTTCAAAAAATTTAAACAAAAATGGTTTCAGTTCCCACAACAACCCTACTGATTGTTTCCTCCCACACAAAAAAAAGCAGCCTACTTACTGCACAATTTATACTCAAAATGTGTAACACTGTTTTCTAACTGAAAACAAAATCAATAGCATGAAGTGTAGAGTTCATACTAACCTAAAGGAAATAAAATCCAATATGTCTTGTTCAAACAGTAAGTGAAATCAGGAAAGCTCACAAGAAGCAGGAGGGGAAGTTCAACCCTCAACTGAACTGCTACAAATGGCAAAAGTAAATTTAGGGCCTTGAGGGGGTGAGAGCTGAGAAGGATGTGAAGGCTGAAATGCTGAAGCAATTTTACAAATGTATTTTACAAATCATTCATTTCCAGAAGACAAAAAAGATCTTTGCAGACAAGGTGAGAACACCTGAATAGGAATAAAAAGACACCTTCCCTACAAATTTGTCATCTTTTCATTTTTAATTGCCCTCATTACTGAAATTCAGAGAATCAATAAGAACATGTAAAGGAGAAAATAAAGAATTTTAAACCCCTTCCTACAAGCCCTTCTATGATCAGAGAGAAAATCACCTTATTTGGAATACATTTTTCTTTATTCTCAAATATATTCATTAAGACATGAGTTCCAGAATCTACATTATTTCTGCTCACCCCCATCTCCACACAAACAGAACCCCAAGCAAATAAATACTTTTCCTGTTTATGTAAAAAAATTATGCAGAATTTCCTGAGAACATGATTTTCAAATTAGGGAAAAAACAAACTGAAGAGTATGTGTTTCCTTTACCACAGGAAATGTAATGGATTTGGTTTTAAACTCAATTTATAGATCAATTAAAAAGCTGGAAGTTCTTATCTGTGACTGAGTTGTGGCAACTTTTGAAAGTTGAGGAAAACAATGCTGTAGTATGTATTTAGCTGTTGAAAAGATCTTTTAGAAATATTAAATTTAATAACTCTCCAGTGCATGTCTGGGATTTCTCTGTAATCTTCTTGAGCAATGTGTAATATTTTGGCAAAATCCCAGACCCTCTCAGTTAGTAGTAGTAGAGAAAAGGAAAGGTTATTAAGTGAATTTGTTGTCTCTCTTTTTTATAAGTTTTAGAAACTTTAAAAATAAAAGAAATCTTGCTTTACATTAACTTCACCCTATTGCTGCATTCCAAAAATTTAGTGCAGATTTGCATGTGCTCCATAATATGTATCTTTCCAAATCTGCCTTACCTGCCCTAAGCAATTAGTGTGCATGTGCTGACCAGCTGTGAAGAGGGAGGCAAGCTGTGAGGAAGAGGAAAGGGGAAACAACTGAGCTGCAGACTTGGAAAGCCAAGAGCTGAATTTCCTGGCTTACTCTGTGGCCCACTTAATGTCTCCAGTCAGGTGACCAAAAGAGGCAAGTAAATTACACAGGAGCAGGCACTGGATGTCAAACAATAGATTACAGCCACACAATATTCCAATTTCCTTTTCTAATCACTGTAGCCTCAATGTGCTTGAGTTACAACCTAGCTTCACAAAATTTTATGGTTGCTTCTTCACACAATTGATTTCCAAGAGAACTGAGTATGATGTTGCAGTAGATATAGTACCCCTTATTCCAGGAACTTGGTATTCTTAATTTTATTGACAGATTAACCTGAAAGGGCAGTACTGGCCTCAGAATGTTCCCTTACTACTAACACGTGATTTAATGTGATACAGCTCAATACAGTATTATATCAATTGATTAAATCCCAGTTATAGATAGCTGCATGAACAATGACCAAGAATTTGATTTCTTATAAAGTAAATTTTCTACATGCCGAGAAGAGGCTTTTACAAGCATTCCACTAGTTTTTAATGCTTAACCTGCATTTGCAGCAAGATATGTTCTGTAAGTGAATATCAAATACTGGGCTCATGGATGTTATAAAATTTAAGAAAAAATATCTAGCTCATCTGAGTTTATTCATAGTTTTTAATACTCAGAAGAAAACAGAGAACTAGAATGATGAAAAGTAAATTCTGAACTTTTAGAACTCAAATTATCACTTCCAGCATCTCTCTATTCTAGTACATTTTCACAATTTTATTTTCTATCACTGGCTGATATTTATAAAGTATGGACCCAGAAATACATTGAAAATAATGGTTATGATACAAATTGCTGTTTAGCAGGAAAGCTTAGTCCAAGTGGCATGCAGATATTCTTGTCTCTCATCCTTTTCTGGTTACTTGCTTGAAAGGCATAGCTCTTACCTGGTATTTTAAAAGTCCTATGATATGCATTGGCAGTGTTTTAATTTCTGATTTGATGCTTCCCAGCTATAGCAGATACTTAGCTCATCAGCTCAAAAAAGCAACTGTCTGCAATATGAGTTCAGCTATTCCTCTATTCTGTTATACTTCAAATATTTTTTTAAATGCTGTGCTAATCCCTCAATAGTAAAAAAGCAGCACTATATAAATTCACATGTGGCAAACACAGTGTCTTCCCTGCCTGAGCTGAAACTGCCAACACACCATTACTCAATCACCAGCTGCTGCCAGTTCCACTGCAGCCACTTCCACAATGGTTCAGGAGAAATTCGGTCTGTGGTGTTTCTAATTCTCATTACAATTCTTTCACATATATGTTTTAAGGCATTCTTGGAGTGCAAGATCAGAACAACTACAGTGGATCTGAATAGCATTTTAAATTTAGTGGATATTCGGTTTGTCTCTTAGTGGCCTTTTAGACATTAACGGTCTGCTTATTCACTAGAAGACATAGGTGCAGAGCCTGGAATCAATGTTATCAAAAATTGTTTTGGGGTAGGGTTGTCAAAGGGAGCATATCTTGATGGAATTACAGCAAATGGTACAGTGAATGATTACATTATGCCAGGTCCCATACTCAGAATCATTCGGATCTCCCAAAAATCATAAAGCTGGCTTAAAAGCCATGAGATGCTCTAAAATGAAAATTATCAGCATTTTTCACTTCCAGTATTTTTGTAGCTTCAGGGAGAAGCTGCCTTTCCTTCCAAATCCTGATGAGTTCATACCTTACTGATGAGTCTGGTGAGTCTGATATATATTACCAGAAAAATACCATTTGCATCCAGACAGTAAAGTCTTGCTAAATCAGGAACTGGGTCTTGATTCCCTCAAGAAACTTAAATCAAAGATGCAAAACCAAATAACTGAGTACATTTTTATTAAAATGGAGGATAACAAAGTCTAGCATACTGCCAAGTCAACTTGGGTAATTATGTGAAGGAGTCAGCTGTCTTCCTTCTTTTTCCACCAAAGTAATATTTGGAGCTCATAATACAAGGGGGAAAAAGGGAGGAGTGAAATCAGAAGAGTAGTAAATGAATATAGAAGACATGATTTCTTTATGAATGTCCCTATTACTATTATTATATTATGCAACTCATAATTTTCAGGAACTGGTACACTAATTTAATGCTAGACAAAGTGGCTAATAATAATAATCAGTATGTCTGTCAATACTTAAATATTGGAACCTCATTTTCACAAAATTTTATTTCATAGTAAACTTGCTACCAATGCAGTATTTCTTTGCATAAATTCTTCACATTATGATTAGTATTTTACACAAAACATGGAATTGGCACATTCATCAAGAGAATATTGTTTTAATTTCTGTTTCCAGATGAAATTCTTAAACCTTAACACAGAAATTAATCAACAGGTCTTACATGTCCTTGAAGCCTTGCACTTTTAAAGGATATGATTGGATTTGGGAGTCTAAGTATGGGTGTCTATGATGCTGGGCACAGTAATCAATTAGGGTGACAAAGTTTGAGTGTCTAAGATGTTCAGCACAGTAACCAATACCATCTGAAACTAACTCATGACTCTCTTGATGCCTATGAACATTCACAATCTTCAGGAGCAACCCATCTGCCTACTGTTTACAGTGTGCAATGTGTTACTATTTTAGTTGCTTGGTATTTGCATTAAAATAATACTTACTGACTCTATTCTGCAGTAAACAAACATATACTCAGTGAATTCATTAGCAAAGGTACAGTAGCATACCAACATGGCAACATACAATGAAACTTGAGCTAGATTATGAAAATGTTGTGATGAAAGCATACTTTTGAAAACACAGTACTTTCAAGCACCACGATCTGCTAAGATTTTTTTTCTAGAATACTTGCAGTAGAGTCTGAGGAAGATACACACTAGCATCTTGGGGACAGAAGTGAGATACCAGAGATTAGAAACGGGCAAACACAGTGATTGAATTTTTTTTTAAAAAATCAAGAACATTTTATGTCAGCACTTCCCTCCCAGAAGGACGCACGTACATTTGCCACCAAACAACCAGAGGAAGGGTAACAGCCAATATTGTCTTCCAAAGTTCAAATACATTGACTTAGGTGTCTGTCTCTGCACTCCAGACTACAGGCAAGGGCAATACAAGTTAAGTAAGAGCATATGAGTATTATCAACTGGTTGGATATCACTCAATGGGGTTATGAACATTTTGTCACCATGAAAAAATACTATCCGCTATTCATGGGTCATTTCAATATTCCCATTAAAAACACACATATTGAGAGAGGAAAGGATGTACATCAAACTTGAAGATCCACAAAACTAGAAGGAACTGCAAGTACTGAGTGGACTAGATAGAATTGAAAATGTTTGCAGCTGACTGGGAAATGAAATCTGAAAGCAGAACATAAAATTCAACAATAAAAATCAGCTCTGAGGTTCTACAATTAGGCATTAGTAATTCACTGACATGAATAATTTGCATGCAAGAGAAAAGGATCCAGAATTTACATTTTTCACAAACTGAATACGAATTAAACAAAGGCTCTTTTGCAACAGCAAGGTAATATTAAAGAGGCATTTTAGATTATCAGCAGAACCCACGAGATTCACAAAATACTCTTTCTGTTGTACTTCAATTGAACTGGAGTAATGTACTGCATTTTGTTGTGGATGCCACAAAACTGTCGTGTTCCAAAAGGAAAGTACAGAGAATAACAGTAAGTTCTAGAATCTGTGATCTAAGTGAAAAAACTAAGCAAGTTGGGAATGTTTAGCCTAGAGAAGTCTGAGACATATCAGCCTGTAAAATCATAAAAGACTACTGAAAAGAGGAAGGAATCTGTCTTCTTTATTAGAATGCTTTTCTTAATGTCTGATCTGAATATTCCTAGCATATTGCCTTGTGTGCCACTGAGATAATGAATGCTGAGGCACTAGAATGAACTGCCTGAGGGGTTGTGAAGTCCCAGAATAAGTCAGGCAAATATCTCTGTAAAGCAATATTTTTAAAGATGATCTTACATAGAGAAAGGACAGCCTCATCCAAGACTGGTTATGATTGTTCCCTGCTTGCAGCACTGAAACTAGCCCCTGTACATTGCACTATTCAATGCCATGCAGTCACAGATTGCAAGACACACATAACCTCTTTTCAACATTTTATCAACAGCCAACTATTTAAATAGAGACTGAACAGGAGAAAAGTAGAAGGAACAGGTCAGCTCTTTTAAAGATGAAGCAGGAGCAAGCAAAAAGTGCCCAAATCCCAAAAATAGTAATCAAATCTCAAAACATAGATAGAAATGTGATAAAAAACACAGCAGTAGTTTCAGTCCAATATCTTGACTACAAAAAAAATTTTTTTTAATCTGACAAAGGCTTATACGACTCAAGTTTGAAGAAGTTTGCATGAGATGTACAGGAAACCATTATAAAAACCACTGACATTCTCAGGTGCTTTCAGCACCTGGTACTTGAAAAAAGAAACTCTTTAACTGTTTTCTCATCACCATTATTACTCAAAACTGTTAAATGGCAGGAAATATATAATTTATGAACCTCCAAGGGGTTTGAAAAGGTAACAGTGCAAAGATATAGCATAATAATGCAGGAGTGCAAAGAGGTTTCACTAATAGTATTCTCTTAAATGAGCTACCTAATCAGACTCTTAATACAAGTATACATACTATTCCTGTCTTCCTCATCATTCATGGATTAAATACATCAGTAAACACTGTAGGTATTAAACAAATCTCAGATTATTTCCTAATTTCAGCAGTCATGTGATAGTCATTTATACTTCCCATTTATCTCCCAACTTTGACAAAGTGGCGAATGTCAACTGGGTATGTAAAAGTGGGTAACATCAGGGGAAAAAAGTGAAAATATATATTTACTTCAAGACATACATTCCTATATTTAAGAACCTCAAATAAAATGCTGTATGCTTGTACCCAAAAGATGGAAAACTATTCTTGGTTTTGTGAAAGCACTAAAATAAGACTCAGGGCCCATTATTCTAAGCCTTAAGCCAAATTAAAATGCAGTCTCTGCCCCAATGAGCTAAGTTAATAACTTGTGTATATTACAAAAGCCTTTGTTGCATTGTTACAACTATTTTTAATGGTCAAAACTCTCTAAACACTACCATAACTACATATACCAAAGTTAAATTTGACAAGGTTAAAAACTTGTCTCTGAGTAGAAGAGACATGACCATACAGACTAACATCAGTATTTGTAATATTTTGTATTCCTTGTCTTTATGTTATTTAACTGTTACATAGATTCAGCAAATGTTTCTCTACTTGAAGGAAGTCATATCAACTTCCTATTTGTTTATTACTATGGCCATTCCACATGCAGCACATCTAATATTAACTGACAGTAAATTAAATGATAACCTTTTGTGTGCTTTTTATTTTTATCTAGAAAAGAATGGCCTTTCCACTAAGATAATTTAACTTCTACAGTTTATCCTGGTAGTTTTCTAAAACAAAAAACATAGAAAAAATAACATTCAAAATATGAAACACAAGTCGGGTCTCCCATATTGTTACAACTTTTTGAAATTTCTTGCTTCATCTACCTAGAAACACTCAGGAAGAGACAGATGACTAATGATGTAAAACTAACATGCCAAAAATTAAAAAATCCATCAAAACACACAGGGACATCCTCATTCAAAATTTGAGTACCCTCAACTTGCTGTAGCTGACATAAATCGAGATCACAGTAACACAATTGCTTTGGCTTCTGCTACCTCAGACTTAGAGGTCACTCCAGCAGAATGACCTCATTTCTGCAGGCTTCACTGGATTTGGAGTCATTAGTGTAACTGATGAAAAACAACTGTTGTGCAAAATGAAACAAAATAAAAATCGTGGAACACAGACAAAGGAAGCCCAAGAACCTTTTAACAGGAAATCAAAAGGAAGCTGCAGCTGGTAAGAAATCAGCAAAATTTAGACGTAAACGTGTATGCTGTTCTCTTACCCTTGCAATAGAACACCTGAGGTGGAGGAGACACAGCAATGTGTTGCTGTTAAAAAGCTAAAGCAAGTTATTCTTAGGTGCGTTAAATGCATGTTGAAATCTCTTTGTGTTACTCCCAAACATGTAGAATCCACTTAAGATACTTGGTAGATCTGGACACACCACTTGAAGAGGTGATCAAAGTAGAAATCATATTAGAGATAAAATCAAAAAGATACAAGAGATTTAAAAATATAACCTTGGGAGAAATATGAATGAAATGACTTCAAACAATCCAGGAATAAGAACACTGTAGGTGTACATACATACACATATGTAAAAGCCTGCTAGACGCAACATGGTAATCAACTGTCATTACACATCACTAACTATATAACCAAAAACCTATCCCTAAATCCACATTCTATCTTCCTTATTGAAAATACTTACTTCTTTTACTCCTCTCATGGGCATGGAAAACTACATAAACAAGACTGTAGCAAATACTGCAAAACTTCTGGTGAGTAGAAATTGGAAAAAACATCTGTCAAAACTATTCTACATATAAGTGAACACAGGTGAAGGTGTAGACTGGATAAAACTGGTTGAGGTTCCCTTAGGGATACAGATGTAAGATCAATTTCTCTATCTTAATTTGTATTAGAAGAATAAATTCCAGACAGTGAGTACTGCGTGTTTTAGGTGATGGTCAGGAAGTATGATATTGTCAAAACAGAGAACTACTTTTCAAAAGTTTTTCTTCTTCACACTTATCCGTCTCAATACAACTGAATTGCTAATTAAAAAGTAAGGAAATCAAAACAATTTTGGTAATAATACTGGGTTAATAATAGACAAAGCCTTAGATGACAATTTTTATGGTTTTTTGACATCAAATTTTATTAATGAAACCATTAGTAAAAATACCTGTGTTAGCATCATTCAACATTATATCTGAATGTAGAGATGGGCATGAGAAACAACATTAAAAAGCACTGCATAGTTGAAGCTTATGCTCATAAGTAGATTTAGCATTTAAATCTTCAATACTTTAGAAGGACAACAGGATTGATACTTCTTAAGTTCATAAGTAATTTTTGAAAATAGAACAGAAGCCCTCTCACTACCCTTCCCATTAAATTCTCAGGAGTGACAGTGTACTGGAGTACCACAGTTCTGATTCTGGTGGAGCTAACCTCATTGTAGCAGTAAGGCAGTATTTTTTGAGAAGACAATATATCCCATACCAAATTTGTTAGCAGACATCAGTGCTTGGAAATTAACTTAATGACCAGGTTTGATGACATGTCATCTCACTGTGAAAAGAAGGGGTCATCCTGCAAAGAAGCAATCAGGTTGTGCACCAAATCTTTATGAAGCAGTGCTTAATATCAAATATATCTATCTAGAGATACCAAACAAGCTTCACAAACCCCATTCACAGACTGACCTGCTCTGTGAGCATCCTCACAATATAATGCCAACTCTCCCATCAAAGAAATGAAAATAGATCTGGTTTATATGGCAACTCCGTTCATTAAACTAGCTCTGGATAGTCCTCTTTCAGAGTTTCATGGAGATAAAGCACAACTTCAAATATACGCACTAAATGTGAGCAGAAATGCAATTCTCATGCTGGGAGAAAGAAGAATGTTGTGATGAGATGTGGAGAACAAGCCTTTCTTTAGGGAAGTAAATGCTATGTGAAGGTAAGCGGTTAACATTCTTGAGGACAATATGCAAAAAAGTGAAACAGCTTTGAACAGCTTTATGTTTCTGGTGGCAGATGGCTCCCTTTTGGCTGAACAGTGGTAACGATTCTTAATCAGGTCTATGAGTACAATGAACCTTCACATTGCTGAAAGAGAAGCATCACTCCATTAAAAACAAGTTCATAAGCAAGCATTAATCCCCATACAATGTAGCATTTATCATTTTTTCATGCAAGTGCTCGTTCCAAGAAAATTATCACTTCCCCATCTTGCCCTCTGTCTGGCTACACAGGGCAGAGAAATTCTTTATTCCATATGGAAGGGGAAAAGGAGGTTGGAGGAAGCTTTAATCTCCAGCTTCCAGTTTCACTGTAGCTGCTCCAAGTTGAAAGTGGTAAAGAGCACAGGCCAATGTTGCAGCAGTTGCTCTTCAATGAGAGTACGGATATGGCTTCCCAGAAGCTGTCTTGCAGTTCCTAGCACAGACCATACTACAAAGATGGGTGGAGGGAGGCAGGGTGTGAAAGAACTCTTTGCTAATATCAGTCAGTAAAGATCCTATCAGCCCACCCAAATGAGTACTCAGATGCACTTCTGACTTATCCACATATTGGGTATTTTATTTAAGCTAGATTAAATAATTTAAGTCCCTCAGATATTTAAGCACAGTTACGTGGCAAAGATATGTAAGTATATAAATCCACTCGTGTAAGTTTCTGAAATTTGAGTTCCCTTCCTAATTAGATATGCACTTTTCTAAAGAACTGCTCTTTTAGTTATAAAGAGCTTAGGAAAGATCACATTGGGGGGGGAATAATATAAATCACAACCTATATTTGTTTTCCTTTGGGGCATAATACCTTTACCTCTATACTCATATCTCTCCTTGCAGAGAGTTACCAGCTGTATGCAGCTCATCTGGGTGTTCTTATATAACACATCTACTCATGCAACAATGAATGCTATTGTAAGCAAAAAGAAAAAAGACAGGAGTTCTAGACAAAGTGGTGTGTCAAACCAGTCACAGAGACAATCGTAATATTATTTTGTAACATGCCACACATATAAAGTCAAAAGCACTGCAAATAAAAAAACAGCTAATAATGCTGGTAATTTGTCTCTACCATCCTACATGGCTCTTCAGAAATAAATGCTGCAACAAAAACTAGATTACATGAATGACATCTAGCGGATGTATTCTTGCATAACAATCAACTTTTCCCAACAAAAACTGACACAAGTTTCACATAGTAAAAGTAAGCACCTATTTATGTATTATATGCAGGACGATTATGTCAGAAGTCATTGAGCAATATTGCTGCACACAGATTTCTGAGTTTTCTTTCAGACTGTTTAAACAATGTTTCAGCTTACAAGTGGCTGCACTGTATAGTAATATGATGACTATGAAACATATGTTAAGAAAAGGAAAAGCAAAGTTCATTCTTCTGCTTTGGATCCAATAACCAGATCAGCAGAAAGCAGTGATCCAGCTGCAATCAATATCTCCTCTACAATCCCACAGATCCTACTTTCACCACTTTCCAACCAGCTACAATGTGAAGAGCCCTCTACTGATCAGGGCTCTGTTAAACTGCTCTTCTTAAGAACTAAATTTGACATGAATATACAAATCTGTAATATTTAGTAACCTTCTAACATATTTGCTGTAAATAATACCAACTAGATCCCTTGCCCCAGCAATGGGCAAATGTGGAAGAAACAATTAACAGTAAACATAGAAGACAAATGTCCACCAAATGACACAGAACATGAGTACACCTGTATTCCTATCCTAATTTAATTAGTTTTTCTCATGTGTCCATGGACAAGTGACAGATAAATAATCTTAATGTACATTCAGTTTAAATGAGTGTAAATAAATATGTCAGTACAAACACATATACAAGAATAATCTGTGACATTTCCCAGGAGGAGATCAAAAATGAGACTGTCTCATTTGTCAGCTATCATTCATTAACAATAATTGTGATTATCCATACCCATTCTGAAAATTCACAGTATAAGAGACATTAAAAAATATCTTGCAGGCATTGCTTAAAATGAAAAGGTGCAGGAGGATTTCCTTCAGAAAAAAAAAAAAAACAGTGATGGGTTTTCAACTAAAAATGCATTTTATTTCAACCTGAAAATTCCCTGTGTACAGGTAGAAGCTGTCTATGTGCATACAAGGTCAGTTTCTTTAATGTGCTGTCTGACAAGAGAGGATATATATGAATGAATTTATAACTACATTTCATATCATATATGGAGAGCATATCTAAAACTGCCCAAGGCAAACCTACTGAACTGGTTTCCAGATAGCTGCTCTGCCAGGAGACAGGCTTGACAATCCACTGAAGAACAATCCCCTAGACTGGGCTAATATAGAGCAGAAATATTTTTTTCCTTTTTAAATTTATTTAAGGAGAGTCTCATGCACAAAACAAAACTTTGCAAACAATCAAAGTTCTATTCTTTGTTGCTTTTGATTCCAAGATTCATTAACTGCAGAAGTATCCAACAAAATCACATAAAGACAGACAAGAAAATTAGTACATATCATCATTCTTGCATGGAATAAGCAGTTTGAAATTTCTAAATGATTGACATTATTCTGCTGTCCTCTCCACTGAAAGAAAAAAAAAAAAGGACACAAGTTCTGAGAGATTCTCTAGAGCTGAGTTAGAAAAATTTGTGCACATTGTGCCTTTGTGTGAAAAGCATCTCTGCCAGATGAATCAGGTCAATAATTGAATTTCTCTGTTCCTGTGATGAGACACAAGTGATATGTGTGGGATTTTCTTTGTAAGACTCCTGGACAGTATGAAATTCTATGACCAAAAAGTATGAGATGCCAATGGTACAAATAATGCAGAGATATTTTATCGAAGACTGTGCTCATCTTCCTAATACTTCATACCTTACACCTCCTTTGAGCTTATACTTTGATTTTCATAACACATTTGAACTGACTTTGACATCGAGATAATTTCCTCATATGAAGGAAATTTTATGCCTAGGATAAGCAGAAGTTGATGCTTAAAGAATCTAAATGACGCTCTAACACAAAAAATCATTAGTGTTGGCTCTGATGAGTTATTGCAATGCATACGCCAGTCAAAAGAAAAGGTAATTGGTTAAAATAATATCTTTACTGTCTCATGTTTTTAGCTTCCATTTAGAATGGCTGTGCTCTTTGCATATTCTGAAAATATAGTGAACTATACTTGAGAAAACCCTATGAGTCTTAGGACCAAATTCGGAACAAAAATAATATCATTTTCATAAGATATCTGCAAGAATTTGATTTCTCAGTTTTCTAAGTAGACTTCTATCATTATGGCCTGAGAGGAAACAGCCCTATATCTTTTGCTGAAAGTTTGCCTCTTAAAGTACTGCCTCATTGCCCAGGGTGTCTGATGGCAAGGTGTAACCTGCCACAGGAAACATCTTGTAAACATTCCAGTTAGATAGACTGTCTTGGAAGAATTAATTCCAAGTGGGCCAATTGAAAGATGAAAATACGAATATCCAGATCTCATGCATGACACAGGCAAGGCAAGGCTACTGAAACCACTAGAATGAGGGAAGACCTTATCACCCCAAGTGAATGACAGTAAGAACTTTACTTTTCAGCACAATTATGTAAACCGGATGCTTTTAAGCCCTGATTTCCTCTGGATAATCATGGAGCAGCTGCTGCTAAACAAGGTGTCTCATTATAGAAACTGTTTTTAAAAAATTGTACTAACTATATTTAAGATACAGCCAGAACTCAAGGTTTGTGTTTTAATATTTGAAACCAAGCAAACTGGGATTCAATTACATTAACTATCACAGGAGTGACCTATTCAAGCTCCATTGCTCTGATTAAACAGCAGATATGCTCAAAGTAGGTAATTTCTCATGAAGGTTTCAGGACTCAAAAAGCTGTTTCTGGTTTTGGCTGATAAGAATCTAGAGTACTTCATTTTATGGCACATTGCAAATTTCACCTCCATTGAAAATCTGTGGTAAACCTTTACAGTTAGTTTTACAGGAACCCTGGAAGACATTACATACTCAAATGACATTCAAATCCTTTCCTTTGGCTTCTGGTAATGAACACACAGAACTGAAAACTTGGACATTTCAGATGACCATGTCACAAAGTCAGCACATTGTCAGCAAATGAGAAAAATCTTAGGAATATGAAAGCCCTTGCACACCAAAGTTAACATCTCAGACCAGACCAGAAATAGACTTTCAAAGATGTTAATAGTTTCAGAAAGTAGAAAACCTATCTTCCCATTAATGCTTAATTTTAATGTTTTTAAATACAAAGTAATAAAGGTCAATCTAGAGAAACATACAGGGATAAATTATGCTGCTAGTTTTTCAGTCAAGAAGCAATAGGGAAATTCAGTGAAATAAGAGAGATACAGTCAAAGGTAAATTTGACCTTGTAAACAGAAAAAAAATTGAGCCATTTGCAAAGGTATTTTGAACAAATTTATTCAGGTGAAGCTCAATGAATTAAAGCTACCACAACATTCAATATAGAACACTTATTGTAACAATTGTAAGCAAAAAAAAACTTTTTATGTACATATTTAGGGTGCTTTTAACTGGATTTTTTATTACTTTGGTCAGTACTCTAGTGTGACTCTGATCAAACATCTTTCACACTGAAAGATGATTTAAGTTATTTTGATTTTGCCTTTGTAATTCCTCTAAGAGGATCTTATATTTACCCAATCCTCCATGATTTAACATAATCTGACTTTTTTTTACAGACTTGCATGCTCTGTATCATTTCATAATTTATTACCTCTGTAAACACTCAAAATACTGCAAAAGAAAACAAAATAAAAACATGGGAAAAAACAAGCAACAGTTTGCTACCATATAATTGTTTTGAAATATATAGAAATTCAATTTTCTGAAATATGTTTTTCATTGCTGAACAAATTGTAGCTCACTTGTATAAATTACCTTGAAACAAAATTAAATTTGTAAAAATTAGTTTTGTGACAGTCATTAGCTTAGTAAGCAAAAGACAGTATATTCAATAAGTAGAATGAGGAATGAAAGTCAGGTTTCAGAGATCTGTCCTATATTAAAAATTACAAATTATTAAAAATGAGCTGTGGGAGAAACAATAAAACTAGTACAATAGCAAGTGTGAGGATTAATTCAAGTTTATGAAGAGCTTTAAATCTAAGTACAGCTTAGGTTAGTAAAGGGGAAAAAAAATCTCTAAAACCCAAACTCTTATGGTTGCAATCAGAATTGCAACCATGCTAGCTGATGCAATGTTAAGCCATAAACACATACACACACAACTCCACCCATAAAAAATCCACCCTAATTTTTGGTTTATGAACAAGAAAATTCAGATTAAAAATGTTTATAATATTAAGGTAATATTTGTAATATCTACTACAGAAACAGCAAACAGAAACACAGGAACCATATTTTTATTAGGATATTTTCCAAAAATAATTATTTTCATAATGACTAATCTAGATTAAATCAAAAGTCAGATAAAACAGACCTAGACCTGAAGAGCTGTCTATGAAAAAAGAAACAAAGGATACTCAATGTATGCTTTTCATTTTGACTGTGGAAAAACAAAGGCCAAAAGGGCATAAAAGAATGCAAGTTTCAGTTATTTAGCCAAATGCCGTATGGTGAAGATAAAAAATTTTGTTTAGTCAGGGTTTTGGGTTTGCTTATACAAACTTCAGATACTTCAGATCTGTTTTATACTTTCAACATACTAAAGTTCAAAAGGCTTGTACCAAAAGGTCGTATCATAGAAACACAGCAGAATGTAAATACTTGTGTAATGGATCCTTGGTTACACTGGGTCATGCAGAGCTGGTTCTAGAAAACACATTCATACTACTACACCAGTAGCACTGGAGACAAGAATACTGCAGGACTAAACTCATTCTTGCAGAAAGAGCCACACCTTCCCATTTGTATGAGACAATTTCCCATTTGTTGTAGCTAATTCAGAACACAACAGTTGATTATGCAGTAAAAGTATTGGGAAAAGTCTCCTAGATGAAGTAGACTTAAGTCCTTACAAAACCAACTCATTTTGGTTTTAGACCTGAGGAGGTCTGGCTGTGACTAGCTAGTGAGAGAGTTCTGCATAATAGCGGAAAATTTTTGTTTCAGATTTTATGGTCACAAGCAGCAAATCTTTCAATTATGATAACCAGGATCTTCACCACTGGAAAGACTATACACTAAATAAATTTCCCTCACTTTCTCTAAAAAGAAAGGAGAGGGTAAAGAAATTCATCAGTGTTTACATACAGTTTTCCCAGGCAAATGCTGCAAAATGCATTTCTCAAGACTAAAAGGACTCTGGACATAAATGAAGAAATACAGGCTCTGCGTAGGTAGATGCAAACATGACTACTTGATAAGAAATTCAAAAAAATATGAAATAAATAATAGACTTTTTAAAATTAAATACATGCTCAAGTCTCCATAAAGACATGACCTACATCTAAATGAACAGCTAAAAAAGAACAAAGTTTTTTAGAAACTTTGTTTACTAGAAGATTTTACCGTACTGGTCAAAAGTAAGATAAAATTTGCAGTGAGATTTTTTCCTCTGTTTGTTTATATGATGAAGGTCATGTTATTTTAAGAAATGTCAACACTTCATTAGATGTAGCAGAGTATGAATTCTGCTGAGGAAATCTGAGTTCTGGCTAATTCCTTTTGTCAACCTGTTGTCTCACTGAGGCAATGATCTGTAGCAAAATTAACAGAAAATTATAAAAATGCCTAGACTATCTTGGTCATTCAGACTACTCTTGTAGACTCACAGGATAAAACCACCAAAATTCAGAGGGAAAAGATTGAAAGATCTCTGATTATAACTAGTGTTGAATGAAATTCAGGTAAACCTTAAAAAAAAAAAGTTTCTCTGTTAGGTGAAAACCCATCAAGTCATCATGCTAGCTTTAAAGTCATCCAGTTTCAGCGAACACCTCTGATCTATTTCAGTGTTCTGTTACTAATCTACTGCTGATGAAGAAATATGCAAAATGCAGAAATGACAGTGAACAACAGAACCTTGTTGTACCTAGACACAGACTACAGGTCATGGGAAAAGTCAGTTCTGAATCTCATAATACACAAGAAAATTAATTACAAAGGAAAAAACCCTAATGCTTTCTGCTTACCTGATATGGAACAATACTCCCATGAGCAGTACCCCAGCGTTTTGCTTCAATTTTGCAATTAAGGTAATTAGCTGCTACATGACTGAGACATGCAATCTGAAAATGGAAAAAAAGTATAGTATTCAGGAAAGCCGAAACTTCATTGACCAATTCTCTGAGATTTCTATGTGTTTTAGATACATGAGTTAACATATTTATGTCACAAAAGTATCCTTTAGATATTATATATTTTGTATACTTTTTCACTATGAGAAAAACTTAGGCTACAGCTATATCATGGAAGCGCTTCTTTAAATACAACTCAATAAACTCAAAAATTAATACATTCCCTATAACACCAGTAATGCTGGACATATGTAGCATTAAACTACCCTGAGAGATAAGAGAGTGTTACCCTAAATATTTTGCAGAATGGCCAGCTGCAGCAGTGTCTTGTCCAAAGTCTAGTGGGAAGCATGATGGATTTGTGGGATAGAACTCACCATTTCCTGAACCTCTATCCCACACTTAAACCACAAAGACTTTTTCCTCAGTTACAAGATTATCTTTTTGTTTTCTCCTATGCTTCTCATTTTACATGTCCAAGTTATGGAAAATATTTCTGAATTCTTCAGCTCCCCACATATTCTGTAATATTAATTAAGTCGTGGGCCTTGATAAATCATCTGTCATTAGAAGATAAGGAGAGATTTAGCAAGTTATTAGTCAGACCAAACTGGAAAAATATTAACTTTGGGGAAAATATGGCATGCTAACTTAGGAACCAGAATGTGAGAGTTTTAATATATATTTTGTAAGTATGATTGTATCTTAGGAAAAAGAAATTAACATTTGTGATGCAGTAAAGCATGAAAATCCATGGCAGATTCTTTATTCTTAATTCTTTGAGGAATACAGTATGTGACGATATCTGATGCCAAGTAAAACAATAAAGCATTACAGTTACCATGGAAGGTTATCACTAATTCAGAAGACACAATGCATTTGTTTTATTCTGTTAACTAGCTGCACCAGTAAGTGCAAGTACTTGCCTAAACAGTAGACCATGTGAACAATTTTTTCCAAAAATATTATTTTCTCCATATTTCTCCCATTAGATGAAAGAAATATGCTTTGATGATCAAAGTGTTTATACTATTTTGTACCTACTAATCAGTCTAGTCTGCAACAAAACATGCAATTAATTCATAGTCCACAATTCATATTCCAATATGTGAATTATATCAGAATTCCCACGAAACAAAAGGCATTTAATTTTCTTCTTCTTTTTCAATATATTATGAAAAGACAATGTGAATGTGTCACTGTCACATTTAAAGAAAATATTTAACTGTAAATCATGGATGCAGTGATTTAGTACAGCAGAAAACTAAGAAATATACAGCAATTAAGTCTAACTACTGACAAAAATTATATACGTATATACTAACTAGAAATACAATTCCTTATTCCTGAGTACTGTTGGAAAACATTTTTTAGCTGTATTTCAGGTCCATCTTTTTAAGGCCCACTGTCATTTCATTTGGCTAAAATGTTGAACCATGTCTGTCCTTTGGTTCCCCAGGAAAATCTCAGCAGTTAAGGAAATGGAACTGGAAGTATCTAGAAAGAACTTTTTTTCCTATTTTGCAGCTTTCCTCAGCAATAGAATGAAACACACCATGATTACAGAGAAAGAGTTAATGAGTTACAAGAGTGTGTCATTTATTAGTAACACATAGCCTTGACCCATTGTTCCTGCCATTTTTCAATTTGAGATCATCCTCCATAGTGATACTTTCTCTACCACAGTAAATGGCTCTGCAGTGATGATGAACTGTTATTCATTAGATATTCTTCTGTGTTTGTTTACATAGCTGACACATTACACACAAATTTCACCGACGGGTGAGATGCATTTATTACAACCAGCTTCTACTTCTATAAACCATGAATATGCATTTAACATTTCACATTTTCCATACAGGAAACACTGTATCAAACTTAACTCTGGGAAGGACATAGTGAATTAAACCCCAGTGAAACAGAAATCCCAAAATAATGGTATTGAACGTAATTGATCCAAGATTTTATTACATCCATTTGTTTTTACATTCTATGCTATAGAAATAGGGGTTAGAGTTTCATTTAAAAAATTCTTCACAAAAAACTTTTATCCCTAAACATATATCTTCTTAACACAGTGTGGCAAATTGCTTCAGCTTCCTTGATGAGATGAATGTAATATTTTCAGTAATGGAAAAAAATACACATCTAGATTTGTCCAAAGCACTTGTTCACAGTACACTAAGGACAAACGTATTAAAACATAATGCTTATTAGATATTGAAATTTCACCACTAAAGCATCTGCTTCACACTTGTTTCAGTAGCAAGAGAACAAAAGTGCCAGGGAAGTCAGAGCTTAGTAAAAATGGAGGTGTTGGAACTAACAGTTGCTCAGACTACATCAAGGTCTCAGTTCAACTTGCTACTTAGTATGAAGAATAATTTCAGTCAGTGTACTGACCACTGCTTGAATGCATATGCCTATATAGCCTACGAAACTAGTTTGCTTATTATTTTTTTTCAATAAATCATGAAGGAAAAAGCTTTTGGCTTCCCCTGACTTCCTTCTCTGATTTGGGTACTATATTTATAGTCAAATTAGCCAGACAAAATGAATTATTAGCAGTAGCCACAGTATCATTACCAAATAAACTTCTATAGATCACATCAAAGTAAATATATCAGTGTTCTGTGTTTTATGTAAAAATACACAGTTGAGTGAACTCTGTGGCCTTTTGCCACATTCATAACAACTCTCTGATGAGTTCAGCAAACTTAGAAGAAGATTCTATTTCTACTGTCCCATGAAACTTTCCCAGGACTCACATGCCTTTCCCTTTCCTCTCTTCCTGGCTCAGTTCATTCTCTTTGAACTCTCCAAAGATTTAATCCTGCTAAAAAGGCACTGTCCAAAAAATAAAGAACACAAAGAATTATTCTACCTATATCTCACAGCTGTTAAGCAAACTGCTGAACTATAAGCATAAAAAATGAACATTTTTACAGACACCTTAGAAAAAAATGTTTGTAACAATGTAAGTCTATTTCTCCAAATTCCCCATACATTCAAGACTCAGGACCTCACTGCTGGAGACACTTCTTGCAGTAGAAACATCTATAATACAATCAATCTCTCAAATTGGAGTTTGGGTACTTCTGTATGACATATTCAGCTAAGTATTTTTAAATCTATATTTAAAACTGCTTTCCTGAAATCTTATAGACCCATTTCTTTTCTCCTTTAATTAAGAAATAATCCTTAAAAGTAACCTTTGAACTAACAACATTAAAGCAGATGTAATACAATGATAAAGACATCTCTGTATTCATTTGCTTGTAGAGACAGATCTATGCAATGTAAATATGTATTATCAAATATCTACAGATGAGCGTTTCTTTATTTCATATCAGTAAAGGGAACACATATTTCAACATTCCTTTCTAATATTACTGTTGATGGCCAAATCCCATATTTGTATTACAAACTTACTTAAATCAGAACAAAAAGAGAGCTGCAATAAGGTCTGAAAAGTTATGCTCAGATTATGATGGAATCAGACAGATGGGAAACAAGATATTAAAAGCCACAGGGTCAGCAGACAAAGAAAAGAGACAGAATTTCAAAAGATTTTTTTCAAGATAGCACATCAAACATAATTTATTACAATGAGTTTGCTGAGTCAATCAATCATTTACATGCAATTTCAAAAAGTGTATATGAGTAACAAAAGACAGGTAACTGGAAAGAGAAAATAACATTTTAATTATATTCTTTTCTTTCTTCTCCCTCCAACTTTGTGTCTGCTGTCCAGCCACATATCTTAACAATGCTTTGACTCTAAGCCAAACTAATTTATTTCTGTCTCATTCTTTGTTTACTTTTTCTTAAAGTAAGCATGTAGACTCTTACGAACTTTGAGCCTCGGGCATTTTACAGTGGCACAGGTAACTTATTTTATGCTATGCTACAGAAGGAGTAACATAATTATTTTTTTACAGCTTTGTAGGAAAAAATCATTCTAGAAAATTCCATTGCCTTCTGTTATGCAGAGGCCAATAATCTTCCATTTACATCTTTTCCATACTTCTGTTGACATATCAAAAAAATCTTTACATGAGAAAAATGTAAACATAAGACCATAATCCACAATTGGTGCTATAAAAGGTCTCTTAAAATCACTGATCCTATGTTAGTATTCACCTAATGACTGATTTTACTGGTTTGTGTTTTCCCTTTTCCATGTTGCAATAAATATTTTGACACTGATAATGTTGAAATTTGCTTTTACAGTTGATCCCTATTGCCCTTATGGAAGCTGCTTCTATGGACATGTGCATCAAGTGACTCTCAGCTCTTGCTCCTTGAGTAATTTTTGAATTATCTAAAAAAAACCAAAAACCCACATCAAAACCCCAAACCTCTATCTCTACGAGGAAACCCTCACTCTTCCACCTAATTATGCAACTCCTAAACATTGAGCCAACTGTTTCAGGGTGTGGCACTATACCACAATGAACAGTGGTGTTCTATCACTTTTTAGACAGGGAATTGTGTCACCCCTGCAAGAATGAACTGGGCAACAGAAACCACAGTCTCGTGCAGAGGCAAGAGAGCTGTCACAATCCAAGGCAGCACATTCCAGCAGGAAACCACAGCATTCCCAGGTGCTATCATCAAACATCATCTTACATTTGGGCTTGTAAGGGCCGCCCATCTAGCCCAAAGCTAAGAGATCTGCAGAAGCTAAAAATCAGTTCAAGAGTGACATACACCTATAGGAAGGGCAGACATTCCCATCTGCAAATACACACAAAGCCACTGCCTACAAAGGAGTAAGAGTATACTGCTTCATCTGTGGTGTCCCTGCATCAAGGCAGCAGGTCTGGCCTGCAAGAGTTAACTAAGAAAAGTAAGACTACTGTCACGTAGGCCAAGGCTTAATACTATTAAAGAGAATTTTAGAAGAATGTCTGTGGTCATGTTATGACCACTGTGCTCTAGGTAAAAAGCATTTTCTACTCAGTGACACCGATTTCTTTTAATGCAAAGCTAGCTAATTCACTCTCCACAAAAGAAAACTCCTGGCACTGAAGTATCAGTAAATGGCATAATCCTAGCCCCAAGTACAATCTTATTATGATAAAATCAAATCTTTAATGACTAAAATAACTACAGTTTTAAAACAGGTCTCCTATAGTGTCTTCTTCTAGTGCCTTCCAACCAGACACTTAAGCAGGTATCCAAATCCACGCCAGCAATCACATGCAGCATGGGGGATTTGCTGATTCAAGTTAGCCATCTGACCAATAGAACACAGCAAATCACAGTCACACAAAAGATATGCTAGGAGGTGTTAACTGAACCAGAAACAACTTAAAAAAAAACCAACCACACAGTAAGAAAATAAAAGGTAATGTATTTGAATACCTTATCTAGAACATGAATTCTCGGAAGTTAAGATAGATAAAAAGAGCAAAACAGACTTTAAGGTACACAGTTGTGTAAATACCTTTTTTTTTTGCCTGAAAATGATGGCTGATAACACCTTTTGCTTTATTTTTAAAAAAAGTTTAGACTACATAAATAGAGAAACTGAGGCATCTTCAAAAACACAATGCATTTGCAACACAGAGAACTGCTACATTCAGTGAAATGAAACAACAAAAAATAACTGATCTACAAATTATTTTAATGAGCTATTTAGAGCTTATGAAAGACCAGAATGAATGCTTCTGTGCTTCCCACAGCATGGAGATCAGCTTCTGATTAAGATTCAATTAGCATTAACAATAGCAAAGATTAATGCAACTAACAGATGTAGGACTTGTAATGTCAAAAGTATGAACTATTTCAGCACAGAGTTTCAAGAGTAAGTACATGTTAAATAGACTCCTATCTTTCCTCAGTCTCCAATTAAACAGGTAAACAAACAAACAAACAAAAAATAAACTTCTACACACTCACATAAATTTTAGGTGGAGGATCAAAAATAAAAATCCTGACCATAGAAGCTATTATACAGCACTAGCATTAAAGAGAAAAAGGAAACCTGAAAAATATTTCTTTGAAATGAACTTCAGTTGAAGCAAGACACATTCTAAAAGGAAGAATAAATTTCATTTTCTTGATTACAAAAAAATACTAGGTTTTTTTTTTCTGAAAGTGTAAAGAAAGATACTACTTCAATCACTGAAAAAATCTTGTTTCAGCTTCATAATTACAAAAGAATACCTCTTAGGAACCTGTTACTTAAAAAAAATAAAAACACCAACACAACTATTAAGGAGAATATTCAGGCTAAAAATACCAAGAACTTCAAAGTTAGTCTGTATACTCTGTGCAAAATCCAAAAATTAGTGGCACTGGGTTTCTCAGGAAGAAAAAAAAAAGAAAAAAAGAAAAAGCCTATGATGTATTTTCCCATAACATGATCCTGGAAACAGATGAATCATTTTTCAAATAACTTTGAAAACAAATCCCTTTTCTTTTCCATGACATGGAAAACTCAGCCAAAACAGTTAAAATTTCGGCAGTGTTCTAACAAATGAAATCAGATGTTGATAATAGACATATCAGACAATTTTAGCTATAAACTTCTACAATTATTTTCTTAAGATTTTAATCTCTCTGAAGAAAGACTATATATGCATTTAAATATTAAATGCATTGTGCCCTGTATTTTACACAGCTTTACTATGTCCAGGCAAAATTCAACTTACAAAAAGTTTATTCTGCTGTATTGTATACAGGTTTCTCTAACACTGTAACACATTTTGTGTCTTGATTTTCTAGAGCTGAATGATGTTGGTGATAGGGTTGAGTATTCATGGGTAAGAATCAAAAAGGCCAATGGGGCAGACATCCTGGCGGCAGTCTTATCGACCACCCAACCAGAATAAAAGGCAGATGGAATATTCTATGAGCAGCTGGGAGAAGTCTCACAATTGCTATCCTTTGTTCTCATGAGAGACTTCAACATACTAGATGTCTTTAAAATACAACACAACAAAGAGGAAATAGTCTAGGAGGACTCTAGAGTGTGTGAAAGATGACTTCCTGACGCACTTGGTGAGAGACAACTAGGGAAAGGGCCCTCCAGACCTGTTGTTTGTGAACAAAGAGAAGGACTTTGGGTGGGCGTGGATGGCTGTCTTGAGCATAGCAATCATGAAATGATAGAATTCTTAATTCTTGCAGAAGGAAGGAGACGGTAGTCAGGAGAACTGTTACCTTGGAATTCCAGAGGGAAGACTTTGGCCTATTTAGGAGATTCGTTGAGAGAGTCCCTTGGGAAGAAGTCCTGTAGGACAAAGGAGTCTAGAAAGGCTGCAAATTCTACAGGAGGGAACACCTAATGTTTCAGGCACAGGATCATCATGCCGCACGTATCCGGTAACCAGGGGATCAGGCTCAGCCAGTAGACATTTATGAAAGACAGGTCCTACTTGACCAGCCTGATCTTCTATGGCAAGGCAACTCACTTAGTGGATGAGGGAAAGATTGTTGTCTATCTAGACTTCAGTAAAGCCTTTGACATATTCCCAGTCTTCTTCAGCTCATGGCTTGGATGGGTGAACTCTTTGCTGGATAAAAAAACTGGCTGGATGGCTGGGCCCAGAGAGTGGTGGTGAATGGTGCTACATCCAGTTGGTCAGCAGCTTCCCAGGGCTCAGTATTTGGGCCAGTTCTGTTTAACATCTTTAACAATGGACAAGAGTGCTGTGGCAGGACTGTCCTCCCCCTCTCTGCCACAGGGAGTTGGTGCAGATATGCAGGAGAGAACCCAGGGGCTGAATGGCCCAGTAGGGGGTCATCTCTGGCACCAAAAGAGCTAAAGCCCCAGCTAAGAATCAACATCTTAGTCTGGAAAGCAAAGGTGGAAAGAGATGAAAGAAATACTTTTGACTGAGAGACACTGTTTTACAAACTATGAAAGACACATGAGTTATCACATAGGCAGAAGCCTTCTACACACATACCCTGAACGTATGGGGGACTTCTCCCTGGAGTTTGGACCCAGATTCCTTGGTTACTTTCCTGGGAATTGAGGGAAAGGATCTCGATGTGTGCCCCATCAGCAATTGGATGGTAAGATACATTGACTCCTAAGTTATATTATTTCTTCGCTAGCTGTAAAATTAATGGTACCTTTAACCCCGTGCTGTATATACCTACTAGTAGCTTCTTTATTCCTGTGCAGTATATAGTTTGTTTTAAGTCTTATGTCTGTTAGTTTCATGTCTATTGAGTAAATAATTCATTCTATAACAGATCGAATCAGCCATTATTAAAGAACACACAAAGGAAAGTGGGTTTTAGGGTGCCAGCCACCTCAATAAAGCTGCTGCCTGCTGCCTGAGACCTGGGCAAAGGCTGGGACTTATCTTAACCCCTACATCCATTCGTAACACGTCTTATGAGGAATGACTGAGGGAGCTGGGGTTGTTTATTTTTGAGAAGGGGGGGCTCAGGAGGGACCTCACTGCTCTCTACAACTACCTAAAAGGAGGTTGTAGTGAGGTGAGGGCTGGTCTCCTCTACTGTGCCTGCAGTGAGAGGACCAGAGGAAATGACTTTAAGCTGAGACAAGGGAGATTCACTTTAGATAACAGGAAAAAAAATTCAGTGTTAGGGTGGTCAGGCATTGGAATCGGTTGCCCAGGAAGGTGGTGGAGTCACCGTTCCTGGAGATGTCTAAGAGACATCTGGATCTGGATGATGGTTTAGTGGTTATAGTGGTAGTTCTGGGTTGACAATTGGACTTCAGGATCTCAAGGGTCTCTTTCAACCCTGATCATTCTATGACTTCCAGACAGTTTAATGGATACCTGGGTTTGAAGTCCTAAACTAGAGTGCAAAGACATTTTTTATAGCTTTCACTATAACATAATAAGTAATAAATTATGAGTTTTGGCCTAATCCCATGTCACTTCTCTAAAGAGTTTGCAATCTAACTGATTAGCCAAAACCAATACTGAATACAGAAACAATACTGTGCTGAATACAAAGAGAAATTCTGGCAGCAGGACTTCATCAGATGGAAGGAAGTCATTATTTCAAATGTGTTTCAGCATCACCCTTTACTTCACATGTTTTATTTTATAAATTATAATCTACAGAGAAATTTAAATGAGAGTTATCTGAAGTAATCAAACTAAGCAGTGTTGAAACCTTAGTTAGAGTTCTATCAGCATACCCAAAAATGATACTTGTTAAGGCTCATTAGATTTCCAGAGGTTCAACAGCACAGAAAAATGAGCTGTCTTGCTAACTTTAAATTTTCCATGACATAAAACTGAAATCTCTTCCATCAAGTTACAACCCTTTAACTTGTTATTTACATAAATAAATTGAGTACAATGTGTTGAAAGGCTCTACTCTAATTTGATTAACTTACAGAATTACTTCTGAAAGCTTCTTAGAGTTTAGAGGGGCAGAGGAGCTTTTGGGATACGTTAAATGTGTTTATTCTGCTACTAGTTGCTTAAATCATTTCCCTTTTATTTTCATTTACCCAGGTTATCCTTCTCCTAATACTCAGCATGATTCTGAAATCTGATCTGCTGGTAATAAACACCTTAATTCCATTTCCAAGATTATACCCTTATTTAAAGGTCATCTAAATTAAAAAGTCATTAAAAGATATGTCTTCCTTTGTCTTCAAATTCTCTCCCCTACCCCCTCCAGGCAGCCATTTTAATTTTTTTTTAGTAATAAAGGGACATAGTTTTTCTATCTCCTTTCTAGTCTTTCTCTAATTAATGATGGAGGAAGATCAACACAGGAAAATGAAGCTGCAACTCATTCAGGCTTGGTTTCTTTTGCACAAGAAACAATGATAGCAAAGACAATAAGGCAGAGAATTTACAGTCGGGTAGCATTTAAAGAAGAAATTCCCTAGCAGTTAGAATATGTACTCTGTTTACAGAGTAAAGAAAGCCACTAAATAAAACCAAGATCCAGTTGAGGATGTTCTACCAATGACTGCATAACTGATCATTAGAAATCATAACACACATTCCACAGAGGCCAATATTAAATTGAGTTACTGTCATGTTAGTTTGGTCTTCTGGTCTATTCAATCAAATTCTGGCTTTTTAAAACCCAGAGGGATAAGTTCTGTTCTTAGTTATGCAGCTGTCCTCAATGGAAGCTGTCAAGAATACAGGCCAAGAAGTGTTTTAAGTGCAGTATATGTTTAAAGAAATGTTCACATTAATTCGGATTTTGTTATTTTTCCATATGAGAGCTATACAGTGAAAAAGATGACCTCTCCATACAGGACATGCTCAATTTTTTATTATGATGGAGATTAAGAATACAATGTTTTGCACAGATTATGCTTTAGAAGCTTGTAAAAAACATACTTATTCAAACCATACCCGAAAACAAGACAACTGTGTAACAGTCCTCATAGCTGGCCTCCAAAAACACCAGAAGCAATAACCTCTAAAAAAGATTATTTTATTTTGGTATTCAGTCAACTCATGACTCTCAGCAAACGGAGAAGCAACAAGACACAGTCAAGACACCGGAGCAGTATTTAAGTTCCAAGACTGATATTTTCATACTACTTACTGCTCAGGGGTTCTGTAATGCCATGTATGTCCCACAGGCAGTATGCAACTGTTACCAGTTTCACCTACTCAATAAGAGACATGCCATGAAAGCCCTGAATAGATAGCACTGAAAGCACCTTAAATAGATAAGCCTTAAACAGAATCATCTTGGGAAAATGTGATGCAGAAACAAAAACTAATAACTTTTAACCCTCATCATTCCCTCAATAAACCGGCAAATTAAGCACAAAAATGAAATAAAGAAAATAATTTATACCAATTTTCTAGGTTTTTCTAGAGTCACTTCAATATTTTCAGAAGATTAAGTGTTTACTATGGCAAATACAAACTAAAATATAGTAATTAGAAGCAAAGAAGTGTCTGATGAACAATCATATTATACAAACAATATTAACCACATTATCCTGTCTGTGGAATCTGGGAAAAATACACTTCAAAATTGCAGAAATGTTAAATGTAAAATATTTCTTGCGGATTTTTAATCCAAACAAAACCACTTTATTACAGTATTTGTTGGAGCCTGGTCATAATTAAATACAGGAAGGATATTAAAACTTCCAAGAAATTTTTTTAAGCCACAACAGAAGAAAAGGCACAATTGTATAATTAGAACCAAATCCAAACCCCATTTCCTTCTTATTTACCAGTATCATCTAAAGGATACTATTTAGATGCTGAAAGGTCTGAAGCTGACAACTGTGAATCATCTAAATGTCAAAAATTTCAAAGGAATTGTATGACATGGGTTAAAAGTTTATAGATAAGAGATATAGAAAGTTTCTGTTCATTGCAAAACCACATCCTAAGAGTTACTATATCTCTTGTTCAAAAAAATCCTAGAATTCTATTTAGTTGTGGGGAAAGAAATCTTCTTTGGTAGTAATAAGTGTTTAAAACACAGAATTTGAAAGAAAGATATGCATTTTAAAATATTCTAAAAATAATATTTCTTCATAGATCTTCCTTATAATTTGGTTCTACACAGATCACAAATATGAAACTAACTTGCCAGTTGTCAGGTAGTTCTTTAAAAAGCTTCAGATCAGTTTTGTTGTCAGTTTAATTCAGTTCAATGCTCTTTGTTATTTGCATATCTGTGCAGGAAATTAGTATCAAAAGCATTCTGCAGCCCTCTCCCCCGCAGAAAAAAAAAATTAAATCCTCTTGCATTTCTATGAGGCATGCAGAAAAGTGACAGCACAGATACATATGGACATTTAGATGCTAAGTTTTCTGCTATAAAATAAACCAAGCAGTTTTCAAGATTTTCTAATTACCCAAGTGATTTAACCTCTGGGGTTTTTATTCCTTTCTGACATAGTCAAAGTCATCAACACTGAACAATGAAGACATATGTATTGGTCAGGTTCACAATTTTCAGTTCAAATGAAAGGATGGACAAAAGATCCAAGCACATTGATATATTAGCTCAGTGCATGAAACGCTGCCAAAACCAAGAAGTTTCATACAAGACCCTGCTGTCATAACATTATAAACAGGATGGTTCAGCACCATTTAGCACTACTTCAACTAATCATGTAGAAGACAAACACCATGTCGCATGCTTTGTTCACTAACATCTTCAATCTCTTCCTTGTGTATGCCAATGAATGGCCTAAAGGGCGATGACGTGGAAGTTCAGATGGAAATTTTCCAGTATAAGAACACTTCTGTGCATAGACAAATCTACCCTCATGAAGGAAAAAGATTATAAAGACAAATGAAGTAACAAAATAAGCTGAAATAAGAGAGCTACAGAAATACCTAACTTCAACTCTTCTTGCTTTCAGAATTTGATAAAATATCTAATAATAATAAAGAAGACTACATTTTTTAAAAAAGCCAAAAACCAGTGGAAAAAGGAATTAAACACACACACACGCACACACACACACCCAAAATTATTCTGGAAATAATAAAAATTACCAGAAGTATTTTTATAAAATTAGAAATTAAAAAGATCAAGGAGCAGCTGCCATAATATATAGCACTACAATACCTTAAACATATATTAATAAGCATTTAATACACATTTAAAATATTTTTAACTGCTTTTTTCTAAATATTTTTCAGACACAACATTTAAAAATATATTTAAGTATAATTGAGTTCAGTTCTTACAAACATTTGTTCTGAAATAAATGAAAAATTCTTTGTTGATTTAAGCAAGGATTTCCCCCTCCTTTCTGTTTTCAATAGTTATTCAGACAAAAGCAGTGGGCACTAAAACAAGAGCAACCTCAATCATTAGTCTCAATCATTGTTATCGTACAATGATATAGATGTCCAACCACTTGCTCACACCTGGGCCAACCTATAGCACAATGGGCACTGTCATTTTTCAACTGTACTGACAGAAAAATACAATTGAATAAAGATGAAAACAGTGCAGCACGGTTTTTTTTAATTAGGACTGGATACAATTTTAACGTACATTTTAAAATGTAAACAAAAATTTCTCTGTACCATGTGCCCAGCTGGTACCAGCAAGTAGCTACATCAGCAAGACAACATATCATCTGATCATATGCAGCTCATATCAATGTCACTTGCTTTTCAGAAATTATAAATCATTGCACCAATGGTGTTTAAATATTCAAAGAAGAGTTAAAGTTCTCATTATTTGTAGTATATGGTATATCTTTCATGATCAAAACAATATTGCCTTTAATGCCTAGGAAAAATGCTTCAAAGCTTTCTTCATTTTTCAACTCCCAGAACCAAAAGGCAGACCTCTGGGACCACATTACTTTGAAACTTGGATGATACTTTGTTACTATAGGTGATTTTGCTCAAGTTATTCAGATGCTCCAGAAGTAATGTTACCCAGTGCCAAAGCCTTCCTTTCAACACTGGTTTCACCACTTAGGCATTCTGTCTCAAATTACTCACTACAACTGTTACAATCTCACTGATATTATAAATCTTAACTAACCTGTGTTTTCAAAGAACATGGCAGTCCTTTGCAAAAGGTGAAAACCAAAGTTAGTGCAGTAGTAACAATAACCAGATCATATGAACTGGTCACTATCGGAGTGGCAGGTTAAGAGAACAATCACTAATGTAATTACTGTCATTATTATTGTTGTCATTAGTTATACTAATTAATGCATATTAATTTAAATGCAAATGGTATTCCTAGGTTCAAATATCTACACAACAAAAAGCAAGTTTTTTTACAACTCCCACCTGAGTTGACAAGAGATTGCAGACAATGTGTAGTCCTTTTCCCGTCTTGTATCTCTGAAGTAAACCAGCCATAATTGCTCCATATGTATACAACCCAGCAGCAAGGTCTGTCATTGCTACTCCTGGTCTAACTGGCTCACCGTCCTAAAGAAAAAGAAAACACCCCAAAATGAAACAAGACAATCAAAACAATAAGCAAATAAAAAATTTAAATCGGGAAAACAAGCAAAGACAATACAATTGTGCAGGGCTGGGATCTTATTGGCATGACAAGAGACATGGTGCGATGACTCCTGTGACTGGAGTGTTGGAATGAAGGGATATAGGCTCTTTAGCAAAGACAGCCAAAGGAGACAAAGGAGGCAGTGTTTCCCTCTATGGCAATGACCAGCTGGAGCACACAGAGTTTCACGGGGGATGGATGAGGAGCTGACTGAGCACAAGGGAGGGCAATTGCAGGTAACATTATAATCCTGCTACGCGCGCCCTTCCAGGGAGATAGAATGGATGGGGCCTTCTATAAACAGAATGCAGTGGTCTCACATTCACAAGCCCTGGTCCTCATGGGGACTTTCAATCACCCCAATATCTGTTGGAGAGACAACAATATAGAACTACATGCTGTAGGAAAAGACCAGGTTCAAGACCATCTGGGGAATCTGATGGTGCATAAGCCCATTGGACCTGATGACAGACATCTGCAGGATCCGAGGGATTTGGCAGTGGGAATAGCTAAGCCATTATCCATGATATTTGAGAAGTCATGGTAGTCAAAGGAAGTCCCCACTGACTGGAAAAAGGAAAACATAATCCCTCTATTTAAAAAGGGTAAAAAAGCAGACCCAGGGAACTATGGGCCCACCAGTCTCCTCTTCCTATCCAGCAGGATTCTCTTGGAAGCAATGCTAAGGCACATGGAAAATAAGCAGGTGATTTGTGACATCCAACACAGCTCTACTATGGGCAAATTGTGCTTGACAAATTTAGTGGTCTTCTACAACAGGGTTACAGCAGTAGTAGATCTGAGAAGAGTGACTGATGTCATCTACTTGGACTTGTGCAAAGCATTTGACACTGTCCCACATGACATGCTTGTCTCTAAACTGG
>VZRX01015995.1:0-11038 GCA_013398075.1 Notiomystis cincta | reverse complement strand
TGATATTATAAATCTTAACTAACCTGTGTTTTCAAAGAACATGGCAGTCCTTTGCAAAAGGTGAAAACCAAAGTTAGTGCAGTAGTAACAATAACCAGATCATATGAACTGGTCACTATCGGAGTGGCAGGTTAAGAGAACAATCACTAATGTAATTACTGTCATTATTATTGTTGTCATTAGTTATACTAATTAATGCATATTAATTTAAATGCAAATGGTATTCCTAGGTTCAAATATCTACACAACAAAAAGCAAGTTTTTTTACAACTCCCACCTGAGTTGACAAGAGATTGCAGACAATGTGTAGTCCTTTTCCCGTCTTGTATCTCTGAAGTAAACCAGCCATAATTGCTCCATATGTATACAACCCAGCAGCAAGGTCTGTCATTGCTACTCCTGGTCTAACTGGCTCACCGTCCTAAAGAAAAAGAAAACACCCCAAAATGAAACAAGACAATCAAAACAATAAGCAAATAAAAAATTTAAATCGGGAAAACAAGCAAAGACAATACAATTGTGCAGGGCTGGGATCTTATTGGCATGACAAGAGACATGGTGCGATGACTCCTGTGACTGGAGTGTTGGAATGAAGGGATATAGGCTCTTTAGCAAAGACAGCCAAAGGAGACAAAGGAGGCAGTGTTTCCCTCTATGGCAATGACCAGCTGGAGCACACAGAGTTTCACGGGGGATGGATGAGGAGCTGACTGAGCACAAGGGAGGGCAATTGCAGGTAACATTATAATCCTGCTACGCGCGCCCTTCCAGGGAGATAGAATGGATGGGGCCTTCTATAAACAGAATGCAGTGGTCTCACATTCACAAGCCCTGGTCCTCATGGGGACTTTCAATCACCCCAATATCTGTTGGAGAGACAACAATATAGAACTACATGCTGTAGGAAAAGACCAGGTTCAAGACCATCTGGGGAATCTGATGGTGCATAAGCCCATTGGACCTGATGACAGACATCTGCAGGATCCGAGGGATTTGGCAGTGGGAATAGCTAAGCCATTATCCATGATATTTGAGAAGTCATGGTAGTCAAAGGAAGTCCCCACTGACTGGAAAAAGGAAAACATAATCCCTCTATTTAAAAAGGGTAAAAAAGCAGACCCAGGGAACTATGGGCCCACCAGTCTCCTCTTCCTATCCAGCAGGATTCTCTTGGAAGCAATGCTAAGGCACATGGAAAATAAGCAGGTGATTTGTGACATCCAACACAGCTCTACTATGGGCAAATTGTGCTTGACAAATTTAGTGGTCTTCTACAACAGGGTTACAGCAGTAGTAGATCTGAGAAGAGTGACTGATGTCATCTACTTGGACTTGTGCAAAGCATTTGACACTGTCCCACATGACATGCTTGTCTCTAAACTGGCCACTTAGTAGATAAAGAATTGGTTGTGTGGTTGCACTCAGTTGCAGTTATAGCAAGAAATTAGTATCTTTGAGTAAACTGATATATAAAAACTACCACTGAAAACCACATATTCTTGCAGCAGGTGCGCAAAACTGCCACTTTGTGATGCCACATACTGCAAATCATGAAGGATTTTTTTATGCAACATTTGTCCCTAATAACATAATGCTTCAACTCACCAGTGCAAAAAGAAAAGAGATAACGTTAGAGACAAGAGAAGCGAGTGAAGACTGAATTTTATTGTCTAGAAGCCAAAGGTCTAAACAATTTCCACAGTATGCTGACACAGGTGCCTGTCTGTTTAAAAGGCGGGACTATATTGCTTCATTCTTCTCACTCTCCTTTTCTCCCCCCTCTTCAGTCCCTCCCCAAGTCAAAGCCCAGTTTTGCATTTCCAGTATACACACTCCAGGCTTCTAGTAAGAAAATAAAACCAACTTTTTCTTTACAGATGTAAATATTACACACGCAAATACATGCAAATTCGTGACCTTCTGACTGAAGTCATTGAAAAGTTGTTTGTTCAAATATCCTTTTTCTGTAAGTCATCCCTTTTCTGGCATCAAGGGAAGAATATTCACTTTACATCATGTGTTTCAGAACTTCTGTAATCACTGGCATGATATGCATCCCCTCTGAAATCAATGGCAAAATGAACTTCTAATTTCAGCTCAGCTAGGCTTTTATCATAGGATCTTTAAAGTGCTTCTTCTGAAATAGTCTCCCTTTTCTTATTATGAAAAGTTTGAGGTCATGAGAATCATCAGATTCCCACAGTAATTCCTTATTTTGAAGTCTTACTTTTGTTTGGTTTTTTTAAGTTTTCAAGCTTTGAAGAAAAATAGCAGTGCAAAGCTAATGAGATTAGGCCAGAGTTCTGGCACCCAAGTAAGCCTAACTTAAGACAACTTAAAATCATTACAATTGATAAATAATAACTGTTTGTCAAGTTACTATAAATGTATTTAAACTAATGTAGCATAAATTCAATACAATTGAATTTACAGAATTATTTTAATTAGCCATGTCTCACCTGATAAGTGCAATTATTGTAATAATAATCTTCTAAATAAGATTGTGAGAATTATTTCCTGATAATTATTTTTAAAAGAGTGTCTTGGCTTCATGTAAGAAAATTAATCTTTGCCATCATTTTTTTGGCACTCCAACAGGACTTAAGTCTATCAAGTCATATATGTTACCATCTTTTTGTTTTAAAATGTTTATTTTATTATCAATTGCATTAGTAGAGCAATTCTGAAATAAAAGACAGTAGGACAGCAATTCTGAAATAAAAGATATATGGAAAAGGCTACTGTTTTATTCACATATAATGAAATTGACTAAAAATTATAAAATCTGTATAAAATATAACAATTTAAAAAATAGTTACTCTCATTCAAACTGCAGTAAGGATTAGTTTGTGACTATCTATAGCCTAGATATCCATAGGAATATATATAAACTACACAATATTAAGGCAAACACTGCTTTCAGAAGTACTACTTTTTTGAAGAATCTCTTATTTCTTCCTTCTCCAGACTCTACACTAAGCTACTTCAGCTTCCCAATAGAAAACACAACTCAAAGATTCCACCTATTTACCACTCTCACTGTACCCAACTCTGGGGGAAAACAGGAAAGTTCGTTTTTCACTTTTATATGCACAGGCCTACCAAGAAAACTAATTAGCCCATGAGAAAGTTTTTGCTCCTCAGAGCTACCACAGAGAAATAAAAGAAAAAACCAAAACAACAACAACAACAACAAAAGAAAACCACACAACAAATACACACATACACACAAAAATACCCAACCAAAGCCAAAAAAATTAACTCATATTATCTGCTGCAAGTAATCAGTTTGTTAAATTGTTCTTTCTTTATTATAGCCACTTCTTTACATTCACTGGGTTGAGAAGAAACCAAAAATAATTTAGATTTTGCAAACAGATGTGGTGCAACATTCTTAGTTTGAAAACATTTTCCACTGTTTTCAGTGTCATTAATTTCACCCTTGAAGGAGAACACTACAATTCTGAAGATGGAGAAATTGGGACTATTTTAATAGGTTATTACATATGAATTCCAGAACCATCTGCATCAAGTACTAATGTTTAAAAGCTAACACTTCCTTTGGCTCAGTAAAAAGTTCATCTTTATTTCTAAAACTACTTTCAGAACACTCCCGCAAACTACTAGCACTATACTGCTGTTATTTTTAACATGTTTGCTTTGCATTATCCTAACTCTCCACAACCTATAATTCTGAACCAGTCCACACAATTTCTAGCCCTCCTTGGTCTTTCTACCAAGACTCATGACTAGTTGCCATGTCTCACCATTTAATCACTTTCAATCAGCTCCTGTGCCATAAACCAGTCTTTCTGTGGCAGGACGTACAGGTGTAGTACTGTGAAATGGATTCATTCAGGCTTTTATCACTATCCTGAAGAACAAGGGATGTGAAGCTGCTTTACATGAAGGATAAAGCTGCACACACAGAGAAATACTTTCCTTTAGACACAGCTTCTGCCAGCACAGCAGTACTTTTGTGTAGCTAACACTGTACCAGTTACCTGGGCAAAATAAGGATCTATACAGTATCTTTTATTCAAGCAAATTATTTCAAAAGTGACAAGAACCACAACCTCTGCCAGACAAAAATTATATTATTGTTCTGGTAGGAAGACTAAATGTAGCCCTAGGCAGGGAGAATGTGCCTTAAGCAAACAAAGCTGCCATCCAGCCTCAAGGGCTGGCTTGAACCCTAAATTAGTTGCAGCATCAGGACCTGCCCTTTCCTTATTTGAAAGGATAAAGATTCATACCAGAACAGCAGACCTTTTGTTTTCAAATCACTGTGCTTTGCTATTTCTCAATCTTATAGTTTCTACTTTTATTCCTATTTTATGCTGTTTGCTAAATTCCTTACAATTTGTCGACATATTTTGGCCCAGATATAGCCAAAACTTGTTTTAGAAGCTTCCCTTCCTGAGTTGTTTATTTTTTTTCCCTTTGACATAATTTCTCTTCCCAAACTTACATCAATAATACAAAAATCATCCATTTAAAATGAAAATTGTTTTGAAATTACATGCTTAATAAAAGCATTCTAAGTCCAGTAGTCTTTACAAATGTGAAATAATTGCTGAAGCTAATATGAACCAGCAATGGCTGTATTTTCCAACAGCTCTGAGCTATATATACCATGTTTATTCTTTTGTTACAGTTTGTTTGGTACTAAATCAAAGAACGGCCTCCCTGGATTGCAGATTAAATGATATCTCATATTCAGTAAAACAAAAATGTCTTTTCTGCAAGAAAGAATACACCACCATAAAGGTACTTGAAATATTGAAGATCACATGTAATAATCCATAGGAGATGGAAGGGGATTTGTAACCAAACTGGGCTTTATTTAATTAATTTCAAGTTATTGCCTTGATGAGTCATAGAAATTTTCATCATCTGGCACTGATATATCTGAATATATTAAGTAAAAGCTTTCTGTTCATCAAATATGAAATTTGAAAGTGGTGTTTAACCAGGAAATATCTATAAATTATGTCGTCCAAGGCAATAAAAGTGTCATCAGTGCAAACTTTGTCCTTTAGCATATTTTAATCTATGTAATGAGAACCTGAATGTGTCCTGAAGCAACTACTTTCATTCAAAATAGGTCTGTGTAAGCGATTTATACAAAACAGATTCCCCTCATAAACACATTAGAATTTCAAATTTCACAGGTGTGATACACTTCTAATGCAGAAGTAATCAAGCACATGTGTAAGAGCTTGAATTACATGCAGGTTTCTGTACACAAAACCATGATTTAAAGACACTATTCTACCATGCTTGGGTTTGTACAATCAGCAAAAACAACACTAGTACAAATGCAGTTGTTTGTGCCAATAATATTGCAATATTGCAAAAGTTATAGCTTGATTTCAAGGTTCAGAATATCACTCAGAAGCATTTCAAAGTTATAACCATTAAATGATACCAGGAAAAAAAAAGAGGAAAAAAAAAAGCAAGCTGTTCGTTTTTTTTCATAGGCAGGAATATATACTACTATTGGATCTATACATTTTTGTGTATGTCAGATACAGAATAAAATGTCAGTACCCTATTATTAAAATGCTTTCTAAGGAGCACTAAATATGTATACCTCGATACAAATATGTATATATCAGCATTAAGCACCTCAGTCGTGTATGTACATGATTTTTTGCTACTGCTAAAATTCATTACAATTTGTCTGCCGCATCAGGAGATGCCTCTAAGACCATCCTGGAAGAAAAGTCTACAGTTTGTTTACCGAAGGGATGTTTCCAAAGACCACTGTTGCACTGATGATGTTATGCTGATTATCTATAGCTACTGCAATTAAATAAAAAACCAACACCATCTGTTATAACTTTTCCTTTTTTTTTTTCATTTCCAGTTCATAAGAGTGGCCTTTTCTATCTTATTCTAAACAAAAAATCAGACCCTAGTCTATCCATTCAAATGAACTTATTACTTTCAGCATGTTAATTCCATGTTACCTAGTCAACAAATAATTTCAGTTTTATTTATAAAAAAAAACTGCATGAAAGAGTAAGATTCTTTTTTCTTCTTAACTTTGGCCAGTTTTCTACATGCTGACTGAAACAAGGTTTTCTACTTTTGTTCAGACTTAGCTTTGGGAAATTTTAAGCACAATTCAGTCACATGAACATAAATGTACGAATAACATGGAAGCTTTTACTATTAATAATACTTCTCTATTTTAAAGTAACTTTCAAACAAGCATATAATATGATTTTACAGCCTCTTGGGTAAGTTTTCACTACAACAACAAAAACCACATTTGTTCCTTTGGAGTCATTGACTACTTAAGTATTTGGAACAAAACTGTTCCTCTATACATCAAAAAATGGTTTTAAGAAACTGAGAAAATACTATGTAACCAACTTCAAATAAAGAAAAACAAGCAAATTTTAGCATATTTATTTTAATTATGTAAAAAAGAGACTAAATTTGAATGAATTGTTAGAAGTCCCCAGTGAACAGACAAAGCTGTTACTGACAATGACTAAATGATTCCTATGATTACATTACCTCAGGTCTTGGTGAGGTGACATGAACATCTGGTTTCCAGTGTAGATCTTAACACAATCTTTTAATAAAATCCATCTTCATAATATCCACTGAGGACTACTACTTTCATAATATAACTTGCATGCAATTATTCAGTATAATAGTTATTTATTCTGGCATTCATATATCACTGAAAAGCTGTGCAGGAATCCTGTATTTTTCAATCTTTCTATCTACCTTCCTTTACTCATGTTGTACTAACAACATTTGCCCCTTTCTAGAAGTTTTTATGCCCTTTTAATTTTTTCATATATTTTGAGGTGTGCATGAAGTTTCTGGCATTGTGTTGGAAGTATTAACCTCCATTCTACAGACACAATGTTAAATTTACTTATACTAATGTTACTGTGATCAGTCATTGCTTAGTGCATATGTGCATTACACATTTGAAGGGAAGCGCCTGCAAGGACTGCACTCAATTCCACGTCTTCTCATGTTCTGAGATGGAGCATCCTATAAGTACATACCAATAACACCGCAGAAATGGACAGTCTCAGGACACTAAGGCACAAGATGTCTCATCTTACTCAGTCAAAAAATGCTTGATTTTGGTTTTTTCCCTAATAAAAAGGACAACTGTGGTAACAATAGTTGCCAGAAGTACAAACTTCTGATGTTTGCCATTGTTCTCAGTAGAAAACAAGTCTATTGGCAGAATATCAATCTTACAATAGAGTTGTGTCCAGATCACATGTGGTTAGCTTTCAACAACCTACTCAAACATGAATATGTGACACTTAATACAGAAACCTTATGAATTCCTTGTTTATCTAGAATATGTAAGTATCATACTCTCAAGATCTGAACTACTGCTTCCAGAGTATCAGGAGCACTACCACAGAACCAAATGTTGCATTTACAATGCATAGAAAAGACTCGTAACATTACCTCACTTGAAAAGGGACATTTGGGGACCACATTCCCTGCATCTGTAGGTGACTCAAAACAGCTTAATTAAATGCTTATTTGACCAGTATTTTTCTGAGGCAAAGACACATGTTCTGTGTATCTCTTGAATCCAGATACTAAACTACTGTTATGCTTCCTGTGGTGCCACAACTACCAAAGATCTTGGGTATCAGTGGGAATAGCAGCACATAAAGCTTTTCCAGAAATGCATGGCAACTCTCTGCCTATTTGCAGGCTGAATGATTGAAAAACATCCAGCTTTTGTTATCTATATATCTTCACAATTCCCACTCTTAAAAATACAAAATACAAAAATACAATATCCAAGCATCAGTGAGACTTCACACTCATAGGTATTATACCATCATCCAGCTGTCAACAATGTGTCTACTACAGCTCTTGAAGTGACTAAAAGTGACCATTAACAGGTTAGTATACATTGCCAATTTATTCACTGGAAATTTAGGATTTTTCTTTTTAATTTTCTGCTTCTAGAGCATTTTTCTTTATGAGTCTGAAGTGAGATACCTGAACTATATAAGCACTATTATTTCCTTAGATTCCCAGAGATAAGACCTCTTTCCGGACTCAGGAGAGTTCGCATAACAGATGTGTTAGCATAGGCTAACTTGTTCCATGCAGCAACCAGTTTTGGTATATGGCACAAAGATTCTATGAAGTGTTTAAGTTGTGCACTATACCTCATGCCCTGTGATATGCATAAGACCAGAAACAGCAGCAGCAATGGAGTCATATCCACCTCTCTGAACCACTGGATCAGTCTGACCATAACCTAAAAGAGAAACAGAACAACTAGTAATTCTATCAAGGACAAGTACAAAATAAACTATTACTTCTCCACAGCTTTTGTTAACAAGCTGTCCAGATTGTACAACCAATGAATGTTATTGTATTCTATTTATTCCTGCACATTTTTAAGAGTAAAGTTGGATTTATCCTCTGTGGATTGAGGATGTTTTTGATCTTAATTCTAGACAGATTTGTATCCCTGTTATGTTTCATTCCTTTAGGATAAAATTTCCTTTTTAATTCACTGTGTCAGCTGAGGTTGGACTCAGATGTTATTTCAGAGAATCTATAGTATCTCTACAGGCTTACAATTGCTGTCCAACAGGGCCCATCTTGCTTGTCTTACCTCCATTCTGCTATAAGGATACCTTGAATACCCCAAACAATACTAAAATCATGACACTATGGTCTAGACACATGAATTGTTCCCCTCTCATTTCTGTTACTTTATTCCATATCTAAACAAAGCTTCAAATCAAAACATTGTTTAAAAGAGATGGCAAGGCTTTAGCAAATACGTACAATCTGTTTGCCAAGAGTTAGCATCAATGAAATTCAAAATACTGAGAATTTTTACAGAACTACCTAAACACAGTTTTGTTCAGCTGTAGAATTAACTTAAATAAACAGCTGTAGCTAGAAGGATGCTGTCTTACTTTTCTTTGCTATAGTCATCATGTTCTTCTAACAACTTCTACAAAATCTTTCAGTTGAGGAGGTCTTCCACAAGCAGCTGAGGAGACCACTGCCACCAGTGACCACCATCACAGAGGGTAGAAATCAACAGGGAAAGATCAACATATTTGATTGACAGTTTCTATTAGTTCTAATAATGGCAGAGCACTCAATAATCAGATTGAAGCACTTGTCCTCCTCAAAGAGGAAGCACATTTGAAGCTATTCTCATGCTTTCTTTTAAGATATCTCTAAGAGAAATCTCTTGGTTACAGGACCAATTATAAGATATTTGTCACAAACAAGATTCCAAATTTAACTGTAGTTTTAAAACAACATTTCCGTTTTATTCTTACCTGTGAGGACAGTATTAGAATTACATTATATCACCATATATTGCAAGATAAAAATTCCTGAATCTCCTAGGTTCCTTTCCATTATTCTCCTGGAATAATCTTCTCTATATATAGACAGCTTGTTCAGCAGGTATGACAGTCTAAACATTGGCTTTGCGAATTAAAGCAGACACTGAAAATAATTTTTCATTGAGGTAATCTACCTCAGTTCCTCCACTTGGACCGATGCTGTTATGTGCATAATTCATAAATTACTCCTAATGTATAGTACAAGAAGATTATGATCACTGCAAACTGGAGTTAAAGCACTTTGTTACTCCAATTGATAAATCACACCAAGCAACGCTTACCACACAGAGTTCCCCATTATACCACAAACCATCTCAATTGCATGATCTTTTTCTGGAGACATGAGATCCAAGCTGTGCAGAGCTGTGAAGGAACTCAACTTCTACACTCAGTGTCACAGGGAATATCAGAATAATACAGCCAACCCATTGACTTTGTCAATGTAGCCTCAAAACAAACATTTTACAAGAAAAAGTTGACATTTTTCTTATGGTCAAATTTGTATCACTACACAAAAGAGAGAAGAAAAAACCTATGACTTTACCCAGCTTTATTTGAAATCTGACAACAGTCGTCTTTGAGATCCCAAAGAGAACTCCTGGCATGTCCTTTCATATTTACACTCAAGTTTACAGCAAAAAACAGTGTATTCAAATATGAGGACTAGCAAATAAAGTATACTGGATCCACCCAAAAATGTTCCAAAGAGCTCTAACTAGGCATAGATCATTATCTCATTGGAATGAACTGTAGAATTAAAACCAGTTAAGTGTGTGGGGCCACTTAAAAAAAAAAGTCTTGCTCAATAAAAAAAAAGTACTCAAAACAACTTTAATTGAATAGTGAAAAGCATATTGAAGTAAGTGAGAAACTATGTACTGGCCTCAATTATTAACAAAGAAAAGACATCTCAACACATCTACTCACACAAATGTTTTCATAAACAGCAAACATCTGAAAATTAAACATTTAGTATGTGGACAGAACAATCATACAATGCTTTGCAATGCTATTCTGGTAAGGACAAACATCCATCCCTCAAACACTGAATTCAGGAAAAGTAACAGACAACAAGACCTGAATTTTTCTAGTGGAGTTTCAGAAATAAAATTTTTTAATTCCTTTTCATACATTGTAACAACTTGGTTTCAAAATAAAAGGTATTATTTAATGGCTTTCTGGTTAAGATTAGAACTTGCATGGAGTGTTTAATTAGTCTTCATAGGTCACAATAGATTAAAAAGAAAAAAATACATAATTCTGCTTTTGATCTGAATTCTGAGTGGACAAAGCTAGTGTGGGGACAATATCTGTTGTCATAGGAAATGGTTTGTCCCAGGAACTACGGATATACAGGATTCCTGGAGGAAAAAGCAGATTTAAGTGAGAAATAGCTATTGCTAAAAATGAAAGATCTCATTATCCAGACAAAAATCAAAGGCTGAACATTATTTTCCAGTAAACAACACAGGTCAGTGGACCAACCCAGTGAAGATGCTTTAGAAATAACTATGAACACAAACACAAAAAGCTTGAAGAAGAGTCCAAAATTACATTCAGAAAATATTCAGCCTAGTACACAGATTTGACAGCAACTGTAATATATATACATACATAGGTACAGATATGTTGTCCTGGGTTGCATTGTA